>QJPP01004556.1:0-147448 GCA_003996215.1 Jaltomata sinuosa | reverse complement strand
ACTTTAGTCCTGGACGGGGTCTGGGCATGCATACTTGAGACTGGGTCTCTATCTTGATCCCGGACTTGCTTCTGGATGACATATCTTGATACTGAGTTTTAGTATGGGGTCGGGGACCTCTATGGACCTTGCCGCTCTGGGCCTGGGGCTTCGAGCTGCGTACGCCGGAGGGAAGGGTATATGGTGGAGTAGAGGTATACAGGCTGAGTCCTTCGATGAAACCTGCCTGCTGGGCCCGATTGGCATCGGAGGAGGTACACACAGAGGTTCTATTTCACACATCATATCATATCATATCATGCATTGGATTCCACCCTTGTTTGTTGTGTATTCAGTGTACGCTTCGGTAGTATGGGATGCCGGAGGGTTTGTTTTCACTTGATTGTGTTCCTCGGTTGTATTGGCGGTCGTTGGGACTGTAGGTAGACTATATTTACTCCTATTTTTACTTAGAGCTTGTCTTGGCACCCGGTTCTTAAAAGATTAGTGATTCCTAGCCTGTTGAGGCTTTGGTTGTGGGATTTTTGATTATTGAGAGGGCTTTAGAGTCCTATCTTATTGAGGCACTTTTATGTGGCCTTCTGAGCAGAGTGTGAGACTCTGGTTCTATTTTTGTGGGAAGCTGAGTGGTATCTCTCGGTTATCGTGGCCTAGTTATTTCATCCTAGGGTTGTACTTGTGAGGTGATTCCCTGGTTATGCTATTATATGGTTGGATTGGTGTTATGATTTCCTTATACTGGTTGATTCCATTTTGAGTATGTTAGACTGCTCTCCGTCTTTTCTTTCCACTTGAGGTTACCGGTATACCGCCATTTTTTCAACTCTCTCTCTCTACTTGCTTATATTATTGTGCAAGGACTCCAGGTGTGTTCTCCTTTCCTTCACCTGTGATTCTATGTAATTGTATCTCTGTGCTAGCATGTGTTACTTGAAGCTCTTGGTTATGGATGATCTGTGCTAGCTCCTTGTGCCTTGCTTATTGCTTCAGTGACTGCTTTCTTGCTATCTGTTACTTACTGCTTTTATATCTTATATGCGCTCAGTCGGCTGATGATACCTACTGAGTACCCGTGGTTTTGGTGCTCATACTATACTTCTGCACTTTTTTTGTGCAGATATTAGCTGAGCTTTCGTCGTTGATCACATTGGAGACTCGTGCAGCTTTTGGATCTTTGAGACTAGGGTGAGCGCCTGACGGTCGGGGCTTGTCTACATCTCATCTATTGTACTGTTGCTCCTTGTACTTTCGGAGGTAATTTATGTTGTATTTTGTTACTACTAGCACTTGTTTCCTATTAGAAGCTTCTTTACTATTGATACCAAGTCTTGGGGTTGGTGTAGTTTCCTTTATGTATTTATCTTTGAGTTTTGCTTTCATTTTATCTACCTTTACATTCTGCTTCTGCTTATCTCCGCTAGTTTAGCGTATTGGTTAGGTAGTTGCCCATTACTAGCTGTTCTGGGCCACGGGAATTGGTTCGCCTTCTAGGGGGTTGTAGGTGCCATCATGACTTGAGAAATCGGGTCATGACAGCTTGGTATCAGAGCCCTAGGTTCACCGGTGTCGTGGATTGGTTCGTAAGTGTCAAAGTAGAGTCTCGCGGATTGGTATGATGATGTCCGTATCCTATCTGCGGGAGGCTGCAGGGCATTGTTAGGAAAAGTTTCATCTTCTTGACTCCTTATTGTGCGCTCTTGGCTTTATTGAATTCTAAAACTTCAGTTGTTCATTCATTCTGAGATGCCTCAGACGAGTGTGATAGCGGTTGGTCTCGAGGCTTCTGTGCTTGTTGCTTCAGTGCTTCCGTTAGCACCAAGACTTCAGAGTGAGAGTTTACAGCCTAAGATAGGGGGTGTGGGGTAAGCCCTGCCTTCGATTGGATTTATAGCTAGCCCAGTTCTTCAGGTCACCGTGGCTAGGACTCTGAGTCCTCCGGTGAGTGTTTCAGTACCTAGTTCTGTGAGTGGTGCTTCAGTTATAGTTGAGCTTCTAGTTCTTTAGCAGGGTTGTCTGTCGGTATTGGAGTACAAGAAGAGATTTTCCCATCGGATTTCATCTGGTATAGGCTATTTTTGTTGTGGTGAGCATGGGCACTTTGCTTGGAATTTCCTCAGGATTGTGTATCCCAGACAGCCTGGTTGTTATCATTGTGGAGAGATTGGTTACCTTTATAGATATTGTCCCCGGCGAGGGCCGGTTAGGCCTTTAGTTTCGACTACTCAGTCCAGAGTTATATCCCATCAGCTTGATACTCCTCTTGGTGGGCCAGAGATAGAGGTTCCTGATATCGTTGCTCCAGGTTAGGCTTTTGCTACCTTTGACTTATGTTAGTCCCGCTCGTGTTGCGACTCTATAATTGCTTCTATGCCTACCTGCTACTTGTTTAAGTTGTTTGGCTACTCGAATTGTAGTATCGATATGTTGTTTTATTGGTAGTTTATTCTTTAGTAGTGGATGAGGGTAAGTTAGCCTTGAAAGGTGTTTTCCCAGAGTTGTAGCTCGTGGGTAGTTCTTGTTTGTCTGTTTCTAATTGGCTTACCCCTGTTTCATTGTGATTCTGGACTTTTGGTTGGGTTTCCCTTGTTGAGCGGTCCTAGATGGTTGTTGCCTAGGCCGTTATCTAGCGTAGCTAGAGATCTGTGTGATGGTTCGGTGTATTACCGGTAGTTGGGCCAGAGTTGAGATTTTGCCTCAGTTTAGAGGTATTGGTTATGCTAGTGTGCATAGATTGGTTTGGTCTCTCGAGTGTCTAGAGTCAACCCTCTTTGTTGATTAGTTTAGGAGGTTGGTAGGTATGTGGGTTGTTGCCATATTCTCCTCCACTTCCTGGTCCGTTGGGTGTTTTGTTGTATCCTTAGCTCCAGTTGGAATGAATCTTGATCGAAGTTCTTTCGATGAGCTCTGGATGTTGGCATCGTGATTAGGTCTTGACTTTAAGCACTTCCGACTAAGTGTTGATCGTAACCTCATGGTTAAGTTGTATTTGTAAGCATTTCGGGTGAGTTGGGAATCCGGCCCATCCTTCTCCTGCCTTATTGAATTTGACGTGTAGCTATGAGTAGTAAGGTAATGGCTTCAGGTTCTTATTCGAGAAAGGATTTGTAAGGTTTAGTATGTGCTAAGGAAGCATTTTTGTTTAGTTAAAAAAAGGGAGATAACTCTTTGTTTGTGTTTAAGTGTCCTCGTAGTTGCCTGAGGTGGCGATGAAGGTTTGCTTTGGGATAGTGTGTTGGTGATTCGATCCAGCCGTCTACACATTATCGTGGGTTTTCCATCAATTGGTTTTTGTTTCAGTAACAGCTGTGGTGTTGGCAACTTGTATTTTCAGGCCTAGTTGGCTTGGGTTCTTAAGGGTTCATTGGCAGCATAAAGGTTCGACCAAGGCTTTGGTTGGCAGTTTTGAAAGTCGGTGTTCAGAATCATAACTTGGTAGGTTACATCGGATGGTTTGTGGCAGTTTCTATTTGGTTGCAGCATCCTAGTGCCGGGAGGCAGTGGGTGCGGGCAACTTAGCTTCTTTTACTTCAGTTGTGGATGCGGCTATTGGCCTTGGACACCTAGTCCTTGGCTAACCTCTGCAAGAGGCGAGATATTCTAGATTTCAGCAGTGTTCTAGTTAGTACGAGGTTCTTCTACCATGGTTGGACAGACTCAACAGCGTAAGTTTGAGCTTCAACAGTGGTGTATGCTTTATGTGGTCAGCTTGTGCGGGTTAAGACTAGCGAGGCTATTTTGAGCTCTGATGATACGTAGAGACTGATAATAGCCATTCGTTTGCCGAGGATTTGAAAGCTTATTTAATCGATTCCTCCAGAGTTATTGTTTATGTGGGGTTCTAGTGTTGGTTAGACTCGGCCAGTATGGGTGAGAAGTTCATTATGATATATTCTTCGAAGTGGTTGCTTGTTTGCAGAACCAGTAGAGCGGTTGATTCGAGCCAAAGGAATGAGTTGAAAGTATATGCAAAAATTTCTATGGCTAGATGGTAACTTTGAACCCCAGACACCTTTTTCCTTTGCCTTCGAGGTGTTTGGACTTGATATTTGTGGCATGGTGGACTTCTTCCTGAGGTGAGATTCGTAAGGCAATTTCATATTCAAATGGTGTTCGAGTGTTCGGAGTAGCAGTAGTGTTTTCTAGAGTTGGGAGCTTGGATCATGGTTATAGACTTTGTGGTAGGCTTACCACACTTCCTGCAGGATCGTGGTTTTGGTTTGGGTCTTTTGGGCAGGTTTCCCTAGTTCATTCACTTTCAGTTGATTCAGACCTGGCACGGTTCAGTTAGCAAGTTCGATGTTAGCAAAAGTGTTCGTTCGTTGGTTGGTGGTCAGTCAAGGCAGGTAACTTGAGTTTCAATGATATGCTACGGGTTGTTATCTTGGATGGCAAAGGCTAGTAGCCTATATCTTGGCTTAAAACGCATTTGTACAATGGGTGACTTCGTTCGTGATAAAGTATAAGCAGGAACTATGGATCTCTAATGTGTCAGTTGATGCTTCGAGGGTGGTTTGAGTGTTCAGCTTGTATGCAGATTCCTTTTTTGTGGTGCTAAAGGATTCAGTTCAGAATAAAAAGAAAAAAAGGTCTTTTGCGGAACAGCAGGTTCATGAGTTAGAGTTTTGGGTTGATGGATTTTCTGGTAAACTTGGTATGGTTTTAAGGATTCGAGTTTTGTGTGTTGATAGGCTTGGTGCTCTGGTTTCGGTGTTGTGTAGGTGCTTTTTGGTTAAGATTCTCGAGGTTCAGTTTGGGTTGGCAGATCGTTGGAGGTTGAAATCTAGCTTGGCTAGTAAGAAATTAAGGCTTGGTTGCTTTCTTTGGTTCTGTTCTATTGGGTGTCATCCGGTCGCGGAGGTTACCCGGGTTGTCCGAGAGAGTAGAATGGGCGTTGTATCCGCTATTCTTAAATCTTTGGTATTTTTTTCCTTCCTGACTTTCAGGGACGAAAGTCTTTTTAGTAGTGGATGATGTAATGACCCTTCCGTTCATTTACACGTTTTCACCTTTCTTGTACCATTAGAGCTTACTTGTAGCGGCCCAAGTCATTTATGGCTTGTCGGGACCAGTAGTTCGGTGCCTGGGCCATTTGTTTGGTCTTTATGGGCGTTCCTCCTTTTAGAGCTTCAACTTTGGAAATCGTTGACTTCCGTCAACATTCTTGGTAATATCAACGAATTAAACCAAGGTTCTAGGTCAAAGGAATTTCTTACTCGAAAGTTCGAGTTAAAGAAATGCCTAGTGTAACACCTCGCCCGTTTGGAAGGTTTAAAGTAACCCGTGCCTTTGGGGTAAGACTAATAGAGTCTAATATACTAAGAATGATGTGTTATGAGGTATTATAATCGCAAAATGGTCGTATGATGAGGTTTGAAGTCAAGCAAGTTGCGAAACAAAAGTCGAAAAAAAACGTTATTGTAAATTTCTTTAAGGAATTCTCTTCAAATTTGGGTTAAATGTCTTGGGGTGTTTCTCCCTATCTATAAAGAGTTAGTGGGACCCCAATATACCAAATCGAAGGTCTACGAGTCTAGTTTCCAACGCACTAAACCGTTTGTCCATATAACTTCAGAACAGAGAGATATTCACATTTTCGTAAGACTGCACAAGCAGACTCGTCAAAGTGGGGTCCACATCCTAAGTCGGTTCAGCTTATAAAAGCTGATTTCTCCTTCGTTTTAACTCATTATTTTCACCAAAAACTTCAGAAAATCAGAGGTAAATCCCCTAGATACTCCATGGACTTTGATGCTTTCAATTCAGAAGTTTAACGGAAGTTTCTCTACGTCGCGAGCTCGTCATTTTGGTATAGTTTTTCCCGTTGATTTCATGGCGTATCTTCGTGGGTGTTGATGCAGCGAGCTAGCAGGTGCTTTCTAAGTATTTGGCAGTAGCTATGGAGTTATTTTGGTGAGGTATGGATCCCGTACACTTATCTATTTGTTGGATCAAGATTCTAAGCTTCTAGTCACGAAAAGTTGTATTTTTTGATAACTTGTAGTAGTTTCTTGTTGGATTTGGATATTTTTGTTGTTCCTGCAAGGAGGCAGGTTGTTAATCTTGAGATATTGAGTATTATTGTCAAGGAATCTCTCCCCTACGACCCTCCTTCGTTATTATATGTTCTAGTATTGTTTTATGGATTTCTGAGCCCCAAAGTGGTATTTTGGATTTGTGGCTTTGGACAGCCCCTTTATCTTGTTATGTTTGGTTATTGTTGTGGTGTTCTGGTTATGGTAAGATGCTGGAGGGATTGGGAAATTGTGCGATTCTTTTTGGGATCACATACGATAGTGATTGGATTGGACAAACGTGAAGTATGCCTTGAAAATGTGCCTCGGGGGATCGTCGCTCTTTTGAGATGTGGTTAACGTATTGTTATTGGATTTAGCTTCCATTTTGTTATTGTTATTGGCCTCATTTTTATGCTTTGGAGTTGGCTGGTCGGAAGTATGACATTAACACCTTATCAATTGGCTATGGCTCGTTCTTGCAGCCTTGTCGATTCTAGCAATTGTTCCATTACCTTGGTTGGTCAGGCCTCATAGAGACGCCTTTGGGGCTTCAGTTGAAAGTATTTGTTTTGTATGATTCAGAGCTTCTTGGAGCTATTCGAGTCTGGACGATGCCGTTCCCACAGCTAGTCATCGGATGACAGGTAGGTTATGGTTTCCCCCTATCTAGACTCTACGTATATAGGTTATAAATGCATTAATTAGCATTCTTGGATGGGTTGTTATAGGTTGGTACCCCATACCTTGTCCGCCTTTCGTCCGTCTATTTCATACGTTGGTTGTAGTATTCGCGTAGTAATGTATATTACCTTTGTGGTCCTGTGTGGCCTTGTATTGACTCTGGAACATAGATGGTGGGCTATTTGGGAATATCCGCGAGTCCCGGACATAGAGATTATCCTTTTAGTCTGGTTATGTCTGCTGAGTAGCTATTGGGCCTGTACAGGGCTGATAGGAATTGTTGTGAGCCATTGGGCTACTTTTATATTTGTGTGCGAGCATATCATCCATAAAAAGGTTTTCCCCTGCATGTTTTACTACAGTTTTGGCTGTGAGCCACTACTGACAGTTTTCCTAAATTTTCATGGCCCTGGGGCCCATTTTTGGTACTGTTATTGATAGAAAAGTGGATTTTTGGATGTATTTGCACTGATTTTATTAATGGTACTAGTCTCTGCGGGGAAGAGCACCAGACTTGATTTTATTACTGATACTAGTCTCTGCGGGGCAGAGCACCAGACTTGATTTTATTACTGATACTAGTCTCTGCGGGGCGGAGCACTAGACTTGATTTACTACAGTTTTAGACCCGGTTACGCCCGGGCACCCTTGGAGGGGTTTTTGAGGCATTTTCTACTACTTTAGTCCTGGACGGGGTCTGGGCATGCATACTTGAGACTCGGTCTCTATCATGATCCCAGACTTGCTTTCGGATGACATATCTTGATACTGAGTTTTAGTATGGGGTCGGGGACCTCCATGGACCTTGCCGCTCTGGGCCTGGGGATTCCGGCTGCGTGCGCCGGAGGGAAGGGTATACGGTGGAGTAGAGGTATACAGGCTGAGTCCTTCCATGGAACCTGCCTGCTGGGCCTGATTGGCACCGGATGAGGTACATACAGAGGTTCTATTTCACATATCATATCATGCATTGGATTCCACTCTTGTTTGTTGTGTGTTCAGTGTACTCTTCGGTAGTATGGGATGTCGGAGGGTTTGTTTTCACTTGATTGTGTTCCTCGGTTGTATGGGCAGCTGTTGGGACTGTAGGTAGACTATATTTACTCCTGTTTTTACTTAAAGCTTGTCTTGGCACCCGGTTCTTGAAAGATTAGTGATGGCTAGCCTGTTGAGGCTTTGGTTGTGGGATTTTTGATTATTGAGAGGGCTTTAGAGTCCTATCTTATTGAGGAACTTTTATATAGCCTTCTGAGCAGAGTGTGAGACTCTGGTTCTATTTTTGTGGGAAGCTGAGTGTATCTCTCGGTTATCGTGGCCTAGTTATTTCATCCTAGGGTTGTACTTGTGAGGTGATTCCCTGGTTATGCTATTATATGGTTGGATTGGTGTTATGATTTCCTTATACTGGTTGATTCCATTTTGAGTATGTTAGACTGCTCTCCGTCTTTTCCTTCCACTTGAGGTTACCGGTATACCTCCATATTTCTCAACTCTCCTCTCTACTTGTTCTTATATTATTGTGCAAATGACTCCAGGCGGTGTTTCTCTTTTTCCTTCACTGTGATACTATGTTAATGTATCTCTGTGCTAGCATGTGTTACTTTGAAGCTTTCTTGGTTTATGAGTTGATCCTGTGCTAGCTCCTTTGTGCCTTGCCTTTTGCTTCAGTGACTGCTTTCTTGCTTATCTGTTACTTACTTGCTTTTATCATCTTATATGCGCTCAGTTGTTGGTCCGTTATGATCCTACTGAGTACCCTTGGTTTTGGTGCTCAATACTCTACTTCTGCACTTTTTTTGTTTGCAGAGATATAGCTGAGCTTTCGTTCGTGGATCACATTGGAGACTCGTGCAGCTTTTGGATCTTTGAGACTAGGGTGAGCGCCTGACGGTCGGGGCTTGTCTACATCTCATCTATTGTACTGTTGCTCCTTGTACTTTCGGAGGCAATTTATGTTGTATTTTGTTACTACTAGCACTTGTTTCCTATTAGAAGCTTCTTTACTATTGATACCAAGTCTTGGGGTTGGTGTAGTTTCCTTTATGTATATATATTTGAGTTTTGCTTCCATTTTATCTACCTTTACATTCTGTTTCTGCTTATCTCAGCTAGTTGAGCGTATTGGTTAGGTAGTAGCCCATTACTAGATGTTCCGGGCCACGGGAATTGGTTCGCCTACTGGGGGGTTGTAGGTGCCATCATGACTTGAGAAATCGGGTCGTGACATTATAACTCTTGGTTGTCTATTCTCCATGCTAGTTCCTTGTGTTTTCTCTATTGCTTCGGTGACTGCTTTCTTGCTATCTTCTATTTACTATTTTTATATCTTAAATGCGCTCAGTCGGTCGATGATGCCTACTGGGTACCCATTGTTTAGAAATTGGTGCTCATACTACACTTCTGCATCTTTCTGGTGCAGATATTAGTTGATCTTTCACCGTTGATCGCGTTGGAGACTCATGCAGCTTTTGGATATTCGAGACTAGGGTGAGCGCCTGATGGTCGGGGATGACTACATCTAATCTTTTGTACTGTTACTCTTTGTATTTATGGAGACAGTTGTACTTATATTTTTGTTACTTCTAGCACTTGTATTCTATTAGAAGTTTATGTACTGTCGATACCAAGTCTTGGAGATGATTTAGTTTCTTTTTGTATATTCAGATTATTTTTTCCTCTTTGTCTATCTTTATATTCTGCTTCCGCTTATTTTTGCTTATGATGCGTATTGGTTAGGTAATAGCCAATTACTGATCGTTATGGGCTACGGGAATTGGTTCGCCTACTGGGGGTTGTAGGTGCCATCATGACCTGAGAAATTGGATCGTGACATATTATTGACTTTTTCCATTGAATATCTAGTAATTCAGCAAATATCTTTACTTGTAAATAAAGAGAATATATTTTGTTGAAATCTCTGATTTTTGTTACTTTACTCAAAATAGTTGTCCTGCTTGCCTCTTTTCATTTTGGATTAATCAAAATAGTATCTCTTTTGTGAATCCATTGCATTGAACTCATAGTAATTTTTACTATTACATTAATTAAAAAAACTGTATGAGAGGTGCAATAGTTGGCACGTTAAGTCGTATACATAATATAATAAAAAATATTAACATATTAGTGGTGTGCAGAAATGAGATCTCTTGGCCATTTATAAATTGGATATAAAAAAATAATATTTTCAGATCTCTTATGTGTAAAAAAAAGATTTACTCTCTCCGTTTTAAAAAGAATGACCTGTTTTGGCTTGACACGGAGTTTAAGAAAATAAAAAGGACTTTTTGAATCAGGTGATCTTAAATTAAAGATATGCTGAATGTATTAAAATATCCTTTAATCTTGTAATTTAAACATGCCATGTAGAAAGTTGAAATTAAAGAGTTGCTAAAAAAGAAAAAAGTCATTCTTTTTGAAATGGACTAAAAAGGAAAGTAGGTCATTCTTTTTAAAATGAAGACAGTATTATAAAAGACCATCTAATAAAATTATAATAAAAGGGCATCCCGGTGCACTAAAGCTCCCGCTACGCGCGGGGTCCGGGGAAGGGCCGGACCTCAAGGGTCTATTGTACGCAGCCTCACCTTACATTTCTGCAAAGGGCTGTTTTCACGGCTTGAACCCGTGACCTCCTGGTCACATGGCAGCAACTTTACCAGTTACTCCAAGGCTCCCCTTCGATCTAATAAAATTATAATGACCTACAAAATCAATTCTCGCGAGTGGTGCAATAATTGGCACATTGAGTCGTATATATAATATAATGGGTTTGTTTATATTGACTAACCGAATGACGATGAATTAAAGGACGAATTTGTTATTTAGGCCACTTACAATATTTTTAGTTTTATGGCATGTTTACAAGAGATCTTCATTTTACACATAAGATATCTTTATTTTTACACATAAGAGATATGAAAAGACCATTTTCTTCTATTCATTTTGTGAGTGACCAAGAGATCTTAATTTCTCTAAAATTACTTTTATTTTATTCAAAGATAAAATATTAAATGATGGTACATATTTAAGCCTGCTGATTCTTTTATATTTTATACAAATGATTGATTGCGGAGTGTGGTGAAATGGGTGTGGTTATTTGACCCTTTACAAAAGAACTTTTTGCTTCAAGAAACTTTACAAATATTTTTTATGTTTATGACCCTTGTGTGGCCTATTTATTTAAAAGAAATTATCAAGCCAACATTTGTAATTATATTATAAAATAGAAGGATCTAATTGCAAATAAGAGATTGTTAAAAAATCTGGCAAAAAGGATGGTACATATTTGAGCCTGTTGGTTCTTTTCCTTCCGTCTTATCAAGCTTTTCAAACTTTTATGGTGTGGAAAAATAGATTCCTTGCAAAAGATTTTTTTTTTGAGTTGATAGATTTCTAGGTAAGTAATATATTCTTTCAAATTTTATTTAGTAATTAATTTGTAGGTAAATTTGAGAAAATGGGGAACCATAAAAGTAGAAGATAAATCAGAAAAGAAATTTGATAGTTGATGTAGGAGATTTGTGTATTAAAACATAGAAGATATTAGTAGAAACACAGGAGATTTGTGTATTTATATAGTACATAAACAAGATAAGAGATTTGATCATTGAAGTAAGAGATTTGCTTATTTAGATGTAGGACATTTTAGTCCAAAACCTAAGATATTTGTGTGTTAAAGTAGAAGATGAACAAAAATGAGATTTAATAGCAAAAGGAATTAGCACAAAATGAGGACTCAAGAATTAATAAACAACTGAGTAGGTCAATTGCTAGTGTTAATTAGCTATAGGAATCAAGAAATGGATTGGAATTGAAATAACAGAAATTACGAATGTTACACCTGAGATTCTTCGAAGTAGATGAAGTTATAGTGAGTTTCATGAAATTTGCAAGCTTTCTTTTTTGAATATGCTACCTTTGATGCTACAACAAAATGAGTTTGTGGTAGCAAGCTCTGGTCGCAAACTTGATGCGAGTATGAGCGAATTTGACTCCGATTTTTATACAATTTTTTTTACTTTTTTACTTTTTTCCTTCTAGATTTTGCCTCTTTAGGAATATTCCTTTTGTACTAAGACATGCACTCTCTTTTTAAAATTCTTTTTTGGATCAAACCCCACCTTTTTTAACCTTCTTCTTCAAGTTATGAAGATCACAAAGAACGCCTTATGAACTTTAAAACTTGAACCTTCTAATTTCAACTCTATATTCTACTAAATTTGAGATTTGAACTCCTTTTAATAGAGAGAACAAACCCTAATAAATTGAACCTTCAAGTTGATCTAGATATTCAAATACACTGCTTTATTCTTCAATGTCTTCAACCCAATAATGGTGAAAACTCCAATTTTACTCTAAAAAAGATAAAATCTCACATGGAAAGAAGCACTGGCTAATACTTTAATGGAGATGGGGCCTACAGGGCAATCAGATAGCAGATTCCCCTTTACTATCTTCAATGTCTTGACTTTAGTAATGATTGACTATAAGAGAAGGATAGAGACTTTCCTAAGAAGGTCTTATGTATTCTGAAAATTCTTGTTTTTTACCGTCTTGCTTAGGAAAGACACATCTCCGTCCAGACAAGATCCTTAGATGATTCTTTCTGTACCGTATGTCCTGTCTTGAAGAACGTCTTCCCCAGTCCGAGACAGGTCAACAATCGTGGAAGGCCCAGGATGGTCGCTATAATGTCTTTTTCAGCACGTAACAAGGTCCGACTCAATTAACACTAGAAAACTCAGAACTAGTGTTAAAAATATAATTCAAACCACGAATTAAACTATTTTTTGATTTTTGAAATTTGGAACACTTTTTTTTTTAATTTTACATTTACAAGATAAGGGTTAAGAATTGTAGAAACAACTCTTTAACCTAAGCTTTGATACCAAATGATAAGATCCTAAGTAAGAAACCTTTACGAAATTGACAAGAAATTGAAATAAGCAAAACCTAGAAGCATGACACATTTCATAATGAAGTAATTGGTAAAATTGGACTAGTTACCAACACCTCTCAATTGATTTCAATAAAAGCACCAATATATAACTCGGCTACACAAAATAGGAGACTCGATTTGAATTCAAAATGAGCAATCTATGGTTTCAATCAATGCAAGAAGTCATAGATTAACTATGGAAATCCACCCACTAACACTACACTACACTACAAATCCACCCACTAACACTACACTACACTACACAAAGGGAAATCCACTATCTAATACTAACTAAGGGAATCCACCCTCTAACACTAGCTAGATTATCACTACCAAAAGGCTAAACTAGAGAGAGAGTTTCTCATAAATATTCAAGCTAAGGTAGTCTAGAGTAGAGAGCCACTATTTATAGTGTTTGGCTTTGATTACAATTAGGCCTAAAAGTGATCTTGCAAGACAATGCAAACTAAGTTCAAATGTCACACATTTTAAAAGTATGTACTACCCTTGTGGTCCTCAGGGGTTAGATGCGGCAGCAACTTGGTTCTGCAAACTCCATCACTTTGATGGAAAAAATGCTTGTGCAATAATATGTGGTAGTGGTTGCATGAAGGAAGATGCGGTTGCGTCTCTTGTCCACATCTGGGCTTAAATGGTTGAGTGTTCTATTTTAGAGAAGCAAGGTTGTGGTGATCGTATGGTAGGGTTGTAGCATCACATGTAGTGTTATAGTATCATGTGAGCCTTTCTCTACTTATTCGTCGCTCCAAGTGATCAACCAAATGTGTTTTTTCTTTAAATGTCGCTCATCAAGAGCCTCCAAAGCCTTTTTTTGGGCGATCATGGCTTGTACATCTTAGATTCTCTTGGTTTGAACTTGAATGAAGAACCTTGAAGGAATTGTGCTTTCCAATATTGATATATGGAAATTGAAACACTAAGAACAAAAAAGTAAGATAAGGATAGGAGAAAGACACAAGTAAACTAATTAATTGACAATTAAAACTATAAAATGTTAAAACTTTCAATTAAGAATCCAAAAATAAGCACCTAACCTGTGAAGACACAAACAAGAGGAACGATTCCTCAAGCATGAAATCTATCACTAGGATAACCCTCAAGAGAAATAATTACTCAATCAAGAAGCCTATCAACATTAAATATCAACAAAGGCCTTAGACTCAACTCTCACAAGATTATCACACATGATCTCAATACCACCAAAATAGTCTAAGTATAAAGGATCTATTCTCTACTATTTATAGAGTAAGATAATTATTATAAAAATACCTTTAATTAAATAAGAGTCTTCTTAGTTAAGAGGCTTGCATTTCAAGAATAGCTATTTTGCGTTCATAGCCCGTTTCTTCCTAATCTGAGTAGTCTTCCACGTGAAGCCTTATACTTCCAATTTAATATGTTCTTGAGCTTTAAATCTTCATTCCAAGCATCCTCTAAGCCTCCACCTTAGAGAATCAATGAGAAGACCATAAAGTTCTTAGCTCGACTTTGAGTGCAAGGTTTTGATGAACCTCGGCTTGCATCATTCACCTTTTTTTGAAAAGAATTCATCCCTAAATCCAAACCTTGCAAAACCATAGGAAAGACAAACAAGAACAAATACCTCATAGCATGAGGGTTAGCATAAAAGTTAAAAAACCTACAAATATGCCTAGGAGGCACAAACTTGTAAGATAACCAAGCATCAATTAGTTTCATGAAGAACAAGATTTCACTTAAAGCATCAAAAACCTGGTTATTCCAAGTATTAGGAAATAAGGATCTCATAAAATACCATAGGCTTCAAAAGATCAAATAGGTAAAATCACATTGGTTCTATTAAACATGAAACACAATTCATCATTTATTTCGATACTAGACCACCCCCAAGATAGTATCATGACTATGTCACAAAAAATTAAAGTACCTCCGAGGTCAAAAGGAAAGAGAATCCATGTATCATGATCAAGAAAACAATCATCTACCTCATTAGAACTCATATGAACATAAGTAAGAGTATCACCATATGAAAATAAATAATTAGAAAAGTTTCGCACAAAATAACTTTATCCATAGAGTCATCTTTTTATAAGATCACTATAAGATTCAAGAACACAATCAAGAACACCATTAGGATTAGGAGAATCGAAGGGATAAGCACTACAACAAATTTGGCCTATGGCCACATCAATTCTAGACAATGCTTGAAAAGTATTGTGCGAGTAATGAAATTGGGAAATGTTTCACTCAATTGCATGTTTGAAGTCCTACTAAGCTAAAAAAGCAGATGAAACATCGGGTCTTCGAGAAGAATAAGATCAAAGAGCACAACAAACCCCTAAACCAGTTTTAAAGTGTGACCTTTGTACATGACTTTTAGCCACAATAATTTTGGAAACGCTTTTAAAGCGTACTCTTTGGAATTATAGGCTACACATTTTGAGCATTGCCTAATCATAAGATAATTAGCAATACTTATTAATATATATGACCACACTTTTAAATGTGCTATATTTTTAATTCTAAAAACCATATTTTATAAGTGTGTCCTATTAGTTCTCACAAATTTTTGGCTAAATTACTAATGTTCCCCCATATATCTTATTTACCCCAATTTCTAAAAAGTCATAAATTTCATTCACAAGGGTTTCTCGATGTACCCCTTGAGTCTCGGCTCTTCTGCCAATTTCATTACGCATTTGAAGGTACCTCCGATGAAATGCTTCACCTCTTGTCTTATCGACATATATGAGCCTCAATTTTACTCTTAAGGTGTCTTTGGTATGATGGAATACATTTTTCATGATGAAATCAGCACTTGGTTATTATTGTATTCTATTAAGAGAGAAAAGTTGTGAAACTTATAGGTGACATATATCCCAGTGGTGACAATAATGTCACTCTCTGGGTTAAAAATTGGGCAATGAAATTTATCCAACTCGTATCTTGGCCTGAAAAATCCCAGGATAGCCTGCAATTAAGGCTCTCTCTTTTGCATGCAAACAGTGATTTTATAGCCATGGCATGGTGAATTTCTCTTTTATTGAACCTAGGGTCTATACGAAACAACCACTATATCCCCCACAAAGGTAGAGGTAAGGTCTATATACACCCCACCCTCGCAATAATATTTTATAACCTATACAATATTGTCATGCTTTAAAAGTATGGCCATAGGGATATAAATTGTGGCTTATTGGCTATATATTATAGCATGTATATTAACTAAGGAAATATTTCACAAATGTTTCTTTAGAGGAGACAGCAACAACCATAGTTTGCAAGTCTAGACTAAGGTAGAAAAGGACAAGGCCATGCTTAAAAAATATAGTTTGAGGTCATGAAAATTGTTGCCATATGCTATGATATAAATGTAGCCTTTGTATGTTATAGACCAGACTTTTAAAGTGTAGCTGCTAAAGAAACACTTGAAAAGCATGGTCTTACGGCAAAGGACCAGACTTTTAAAGTGTAGCTGCTAAAGAAACACTTGAAAAGCATGGTCTTACGGCAAAGGTTACGCCAACTTAGGCCACCCCTAGTAAAGTGTTATCTGAAGTCAAAAAGTATGGCCTTTGATTAAAGGATACACTTATTAATAGTTTAGGATGCACTTTTTAGGGGTGGCTAAAGGCATGAAATATCGTAGTGTGTAGTCATTTTACAACAATCAATTCTCATCGGGAGTGTCTTAACTTAGACACCAATCTCTTTGCCTTAGACTAAGAATCAAGAACTTCTAGGCTAGGGTCAGTTAATTCTTTAATAAGGTCCATCATAGAGTCCACTGCCCCTTGAGAATTCATGCCCCGAGGCTACTCCCTAGATATAAAATGGGACTTAGTATCACAAGTGACCCCAAGCTAACCCATGGTCTTGCATATCTAGGCAATTTATGATAAAACGTAGTCTGTGCAGAACACTGAACTGAAATAAAAATATAAGTTGGAAAGCAATCCAAGCATATCTGAAATATATGAAGTGTATGATGAATTTGAAAGTAAAACTGATAACTCCAAAGCAGATTCTAGTTCTATGTTTGAAAGCCTCTAAGTAATGTGAGCTACTGACTCTAATAGTCTGCAACTGAAATATGAAACTAAAATAAATAAGCATAACTATCATCCTCAGATGATGAGGACTCACCACTAAAACTGCTAAGTAAGGACTGGAAATTGAGCTAAACGCGGTCTGGATGCTGAGCGCCTAAACCTACATCATACAAGGATGTAGCACAAAAGTATGCGTCAGTACTTCGAATGTACTGAGCATGCGGGATGTATGCAAAGCTGTATATCATAAAGACTGAATATAGAAACATATGCTGAAACATGAACTAAGAGATAAGATGAATGCAATGACCAAGCAATAATGTGAATAATGTAACATTCTGAACTGAGATGAATAACTGAATACACGGTCAATGAAATGCTGAGTCTGACTGTGGGAGCTATTATTAACCGACATACCCCAAGTTGAGCTAACTATGGGGCCAACCTGTAACACTAGATGGAAGGGTGTTCATACCTTGCTAAGGGTATAAAGAAATTTGACGTGGATCCACTAAACTAATATCCACAAGGGACAAGGGTGTCAAGCCTAATTTGATGGGTGACCCCTTTAAAACCTACGGTGGCGCCGTAGTTATGGAACTCAAGGACTGATACCAAAGGTCTCAGCCTAAACTGGAGGATGTCTTTACTCCTTCGTCCACTCAGTGCTAAGTCTACTCCCAACTAAATACATAAGCAATGAATGCAAAATCTGAAATGCTGGATAGCTCAAATACTGATAATCATCTGAGAATGCAATAATAATACTGAAACTGATAGCATTCTAATTTTGAAGTATAACTGACTGAATTATCTGAATAGCAAGTATAAATCATGCGTACTGGGATTAACACATGCTAGGGTTACTGAGCTCTGTACATATGGCTATCCTAGGTTACTAAGAAAACATGTAATAAATATCATACAAGATATAGAATCTGAATTGCAATGATTTCATAAAGTTTAGGAACCTTAGGTCTGAAGAAGTGACTGATAATTAAAGAACTGAACTGAGTCTAGGGACTCAGTGGGTGAAAGGAACCCACTGATGAAATCCCACATGCTTGGTAGAAGATTCTATGGAGGAACCTTGGATTTTTGGGGCTGAACTTTGTAGAAACTTCCTGCTTGTTCTTGAGAGGAAACACTTCATTTTTCTTTGATTTCTCTAAGTGTCAAAATTTTTAGGAGTACTGAGGGAAAAAGTGTAAAATCCCCTTTAATTATCCCTAAAATGACTTAGGGTCAGAGTTAAAAGGATTGGGAAAAGACCAAAATGCCCCCAACTAAAATAAAAATTGTAGACATTCCTTCGCTAGATGGGCTACCCAATAGGCGTTGGACCTGCGACCGCTTGTTAAACCCAGTGTCAGAGAGGGTCTGGCTGGAGATTGTTCTCTGGACAGTTCCCACAATGGGTTCCCATGGCTCTTCGCGTCCACGATGGTCGTGGTGATAGACCATTAGGGTAGAGGAAGTATGGGGAAGGCTCTAGAGGTTTCCCACGGCGAGTCCCATGGCCCGTCAAACTTACGACACTCGTGGTGATCCTCATCGAGTTGAGGCTGGATAAACAGAGCCACTGGGCTCTTCCCATGGTGACCCAAATGAGCCATTGGATCTCCGACGCCCGTGGGGGATGACTGTAGCAGAAGGAATCTATACTCGAGCGTTCCACTGGCCCCTGACAGGATAGGTGAGGAATCACTCTGGATCTTCTTTTTTTGGGCTACAACTTTGCCGAGCCGACTAGCATCCCTTTCCACTATTTTTCAAAAATTTTCTGAGTTTTCCTGAGCTTTGGGTTTTAAATGCTGGTCTAAATTTTGGGTTTTTACAATATCTCCCCCTTGGGATCATTCATCCTTGAATGAAGACTAACTAACCTGAGTTTGAAAAGAAAGAGCTGCAATCCCTACCAACTAAATATTAGAAGCTGATATCTGACTAAGTCTAGTTCTAAGGACATGAAAACATGCTGAAAATACTCGAAAAGCTAGGAAAAAATGATACTGAGACTGACATGCATATGAGGAAACTGAGAGTCTATAGAGGAACTATTACCTCAAACTGGATCCAGAGGAAAGAGGTGAGGGTACTTGGCCATCATGGATGCTTCTGCTTCCCAAGTAGCTCCCTCGACTGACTGATTCCTCCACAAAACTTTCACCGAAGCGACTTCCTTATTCCTCAACCTATAAACCTGACGGTCAAGAATCTCAACTGGAACCTCATCATAGGTAAGGCTATGCTTCATAGCCACACTCTCTAAAGGCACAATTGATGCCGGCTCACCAACACACTTCTTCAACAATGAAATGTGAAAGACGGGATAAATTACTGCTAGTTCTGCTGGCAACTCCAACTCATAAGCTACATTAACAATCCTTTTTAGAATTCTGTAAGGGCCTACATATCGGGGAATGAGCTTCCCTTGTTGACAAATCTCATTACACCCTTCATGGGTGATACTTTTAGGAAAACCCAATCATTGATCTCAAAATCTAAGGCCCTTTTCCAAACATCTGCATAGGACTTCTGATGACTCTGAGCTACCTTTAATCTTTCCCTGATGAGCTAAAATTTCTCCATAGCCTCATGAACCAAGTCTGGACCAATCAAGGATGCTTTACCTACTTCGAACCAACCAACCAGTGATCTGAATCTACCCCCATAAAGTGCCTCAGATAGGGCCATCTGAATACTAGAGTGAAAACTGTTGTAGGCGAACTCTATGAGTGGTAGGTGGTCATCCCAAATATCCTTGAAATTGATCACACAAGCCCTCTATATGCCCTCTAAGGTCTGGATGGTACGTTCTGCCTGACCATCTGTCTGCAAATGAAATACTCTGCTGAGATTTACTTGAGTACCAAGACCTTTTTGAAAAGACTTCCAGAAATGAGTTGTAAACTGAGTACGTCTATCTGAAATGATAGACAAGGGAACCTCATACAATCTGACTATCTCGCTGCTGTAGAGTCTGGCATGCTACTCTACTGAATCTGTAGTCTTAACTACTAGGAAATGGGCTGATTTGGTCATCCTGTCCATAATCACCCAAATGGAGTCATGATGTCGGTGAGTGTGAGGAAAACCTGTAACAAAATCCATGTTGATCACTTCCTACTTCCAAGTAGGAATACTAATGTCCTGAGTCACATATCCTGGTTTCAGATGTTCTATCTTCATCTCCTGATAATTGGGACACTTAGCCAGAAAATCTACAATGTCCCTCTTCATGCCGTTCCACCAATAGATTTACCGTAGATCACGGTACATCTTAGTGGCGCCAGGATGAATGGAGTATCTAGAACTATGGGATTCTGTAAGGATTTTCTGTCTTAACTCACCCATATTTGGCACACATAAATGACCCTGGTAGTGAAGCACACCATCTCCCTCTTGGGAGAAAACCTTTACCCTTTGCTGATGAGCTGTACCTTTTAACTGAAGTACTATGGGATCACAATCTTGTTTCTCTTTCACTTCAGCTACTAATGAAGATTCTGACCCATTCGGGACTACCACACCACCACCTGTCGTGTCTATGAGGAAAATTCCTAAGTGAGCAAACCTATGAACATCCCTGGCTAATTCTTTCTTCCCTTTCTTAACATGCGACACACTGCCCATGGACAGTCTGCTTAGGGCGTCCGCCACTATATTGGCATTACCTGGATGGTAGAGCACATTCATATCATAATCCTTGAGGAACTCGAGCCATCTCCTCTGATGAAGATTCAATTCTTTTTGGGTGAACACATACTGGAGGCTCTTATGGTCTGTGAACACATCTATATGAACACTATACAAGTAATGTCTCCAAATCTTTAGGGCAAATACAACTGCTGCAAGCTCAAGGTATGAGTCAGGTAATTCTTCTCATGAATCTTAAGCTGTCTGGACGTATAAGCTATGACCTTACCATGCTGCATCGAGACGCAGCCCAGGCCAACTCTGGATGCATCACAATATACCACAAAATCATGTAAACCCTCTGGTAGAGTTAGAATGGGAGCTGTAGTCAACCTGGTTTTCAACTCTAGAAAACTCTTCTCACATTCATCTGACCACTGAAACTTAATATTTTTCTAAGTCAACTTGGTCAATGGGGCAACTATGGATGAAAACCCTTCAACAAATCTCCTGTAGTAACTGGCTAAACCCAAGAAACCTTTGATGTCTGTCGGAGAGGTGGGTCTGGGCCAGTTCTTCCGGCCTCAATCTTCTGAGAATCAACTCGAATTCCCTCACTAGACACCACATGACCAAGAAAAACAACTAATTTCAACCAGAATTCACACTTACTGAACTTGGCGAATAACTGGCGATCCTTGAGAGTTTGCAAGACCACTCTCAAATGGTCTGCATACTCTTCGTTGCTCCAAGAATATATTAGTATATCATCGATGAATACAATGATGAACAAGTCTATATACTGCTTGAATTTTCTGTTCATCAAGTCCATGAAAGCTGTAGGAGCATTCGTTAGTCCAAAGAAAGTAAATATAAATTCATAGTGACCATACCGGGTTCTGAAGACTTTCTTTAGAATGTCACAATTTCTAACTTTGAGTTGATGATAGCCGGATCTGAGGTCTATCTTAGAGAAGCAACTAGCACCCTAAAGCTGTTCAAACAAGTCATCAATTCTGGGGGATGGGACACTTATTCTTGATTATGACTTTGTTCAACTGTCGGTAGTCGATGCACATCCTGAGAGAACCATCTTTCTTATGCACAAAAAGTACTGGAGCACCCCATGGAGAGATGCTGGGTCTATTAAAGCCCTTATCTAGAAGGTCTTTCAACTTTTCCTTTAATTCCTTAAGCTTAGCTGGAGCCATTCTTTAAGGAGGGATCAAACTAGGCTGGGTATTTGGAAGGAGATCTATTCCAAAGTTGATTTCCCTTTCGGGAGGAAATCCGAGAAGATCTTCTGGAAACACCTCTAGAAATTCACTATCACTAGGACTGACTCAAGAGTTGGGGTCTCGGAGTTTGAATCCTTAACCTGAACAAGATGATAGATATACCCTTTAGAAATCATTTTTATGGCCTTAAGGTAAGAGATGAATAGGCCTACAGGCACTGAGGTATTACCCTTCTACTCTGAACTAGATCATTTGGAAACTTGAACTGAACGATCCTAGTTCTACAATCAACTGAGGCATAACATGAGTGTAACAAATCTATGCCTAGAATAATATCAAAGTCAATAATTTCTAACTCTACAAGATCGGCTGAGGTGACTTTCTGGGAAACTATGATAGGACAATTTCTATATACCCGTCTAGCTATAATTGGATCACCAACTAGAGTAGAGACTGAGAAAGGTTTTGGGAGGATTTCTAGACTGACACTAAAATTTACTACTATATAAGGAGTTACAAAAGAAAGGGTAGCCCCTAGGTCTAACAATGCATAAACATCCAAATGGAAGACTTGTAACATACCCGTGACTACATCGGGAGAATATTCCTGGTCTATTCGAGTTTGAAGGGCATACAATATATTCTGGCATTGAACACCACCTGTACTGGATGAGGCACCCTACTGAATCGAGTGACCTGCAAGAGCTATTGTGGAGTTAGCCTAATTCTGCCGACGAGTATCCCTGCCCTTCTGAGAAATTATTAGGCACTCTTTAATTCTGTGGCCTGGCTTACCACACCCAAAACAATTACCACTACCTGCCATACACTAACCATGGTGGTTCCTACCATACTTCTTGCAAACTAGATGAGTGTGCCCGCTAGTGACTGTACCTTAGGACTTAGAGCCTGGCGCCCTATCCTGCCTATCTTGCCTAGACTTAGGCACTGGGCACTAGCAGAATATGGGGCCAGAGTTGAAGATTTTTGACGGAACTGAGAGCGGCTAAGACCTTCTGACCTATGCTGAGGGTAACTAAAGTCACCTGTCCTAGCTCTCTTGCTATCTCCTCCCCTCTCTTTGATCTTTTCCTTTTTGATTTGCTGAGCATAAGTAACCAACCTAGAGATATCCATCTCCTTTACTAGCATAGCAGTCTTGCACTCCTTAACCACATCGTCAGATACACCTGACACAAACTTACTTATGCAGGCTCTGGAGCTACGGTCATAAACTTAAGTGAGTACTCCTTCATACTCATATCATTCTGCTTCAAATTAATGAACTCTTGGACCTTGGCTTCCCTGAGCTCAAGTGGGAAAAACCTGTCCAGAAATGCAGTCTTGAGGTAGTGTTCTTCCTTCCATGTGCGCTGGCACCTGTGAATTGTAGGTGCTCTCTTGTGGTCGCATGATGATTCGCATGTCTTGGTAGATCCTTGCCCTTTCGATCATATTTGTACTTTAGCTTCTATTTTAAGCTCTTTTGGGTTGAAATTCTTTTCTTCCTTCAATTGACTAAGAGTACCTGCATTTAAGATAATAAAGACAATAAGTACCTCTAAATCGCATCAAAACATGGTAATAATTCATGAATAAAGGCTCAATAAGTTGGTAGATTACCAACTTATCAAGGGGAATATTCACCTCAAGCCATCATTTTATCATCTTTGCCCACTGCTCTTCTACTTCTTCTCTTTTTGTTTTTCATTCAATTACTAAGCTTGCATCTTCCCTAAATTTCAAGCCCAACATTTTATAATTTTACAAAGAAAAGCACACATCAAATAAACCTCAATAACTAATTTCAAACTAGTACAAAACACCAATAACTAATTCCAAATTAGTTTTGAACTGGAGGTTAATTAAACTACATTTGAAACAAAATACAAATCCAAACTAAACCACCCTAAGTCCAAACTAATTTCAATAACTAAACCACATTAATTCCAAAATAGTTCTAAATTAATTTCAACAACTAAATCACACTAAATCAAAATTAATTCCAACAACTAAACTATATTAATTCTAAACTAATTCTAAACTAATTCCAACAACTAAACTATATTAATTCTAAACTAATTCCAATAATTAAACCACACTAAATCCAAACTAATTTCAACAACTACATCACATTAACTCCAAATTAGTTCTAAGCTAATTTCGACAATTAAACCAAACTAAATTCAAACTAATTCCAATAACTAAACTACATTGATTCCAAACTAGTTCTAAACTAATTTATGTTGGTATCCTGTGTTCAAAGTAGTAAATCACAAAAGTAAAAGAAGTAGAATATTATTCTGAGCCCACTGTATTCCTAGTGTATTCACAGTGTGTTCTTAAAGAATTGTAACCCCCTCACTGTTGCCAAGGTTATGGGTTACTTTCTCCCAAGATAAAATGGAAAAATGTTTCTGTAATAGCGGCAATGCAAATTACAGAACTCTGGCGAACTCAATAAATGGTAACAAATCACACATGACTCTATATTTATTTGTTAGAAAATATGCAAAGGAAGTTCAAAAATTTGATATTAAGAAACTGATGCTAGTCCTCTGAACTTATAGCCAACAAAAAGGTAGTATGAAGAGGTAGTTATTGTGACTTATCTGAAAAGTCACAACTTATATGAAAAGTCACAACCAATAGAAAAAGTGACAATCCATCAGAAAGGTCACAACTCATTCAATATGAAAAGGTTCCTATTCAAAATGTATTCATTCAAAAAAAACAGCTATTCATTTTTTATTAACACCTCTTAAAATCTAACAATTTCAATAACTAAATCACACTAAATCCAAACTAATTCGAAACTAACTCCAACAACTAAATCACTCTAGTTTCAAACTAGTTCCAAAGTAATTCCAACAACTAAATCACACTAATTCAAAATTGATTCCACTAACTAAACTACATTATTCCAAATAATAAACCAAATTCTAGTACAAAACACCAATAACTAGTTCTAAACTAAAGGATAATTAGACTACACTTGAACTAATTCCAACAACTAAACCACACTAATTTCAAACAAATTCCACCAACTAAACTACATTATTCCAAATAATAAATCAAAGTCTAGTATACACTCCAATAACTAATTCCAAACTAGTTCTAAACTAAAGGGTAATTAGACTATATTTAAACTAATTCTAGAATAGTTCCAACAACTAAATCACACTAAATCCAAACTAATTCCAACCACTAAATCAAAGTCTAGTAAAAAACAACAAAAACTAATTCCAAACTAGCTCTTAAAGCATGTAATCTCATTTCCAAATAGACAAGCGTAAACACTAGATGGACACAAATCGATCTTACAAAAAAAATTAATTTGGGCATCAAAAGGATCAACTAGTGTATGAACACTCTCAACAAATATATTTTTACTAAAGAATAAGTGTCAATACTAGGTGAACACAAATTGATCTTGCAAGAAGAATCAATTTGGTCATCAATAGGATCAACTAGTGTATGAACACTCTCAACAAACACATTATCACTAAAGCACAAGTATCAACACTAGGTGGACACAAATCGATCTTGCAAGAAGAATCAATTTGGTCATTAATAGGATCAACTAGTGTATGAACACTCACAACAAACACATTATCACTAAAGCTCACTCTAAAATTCAAACAAACCTTAAGAAATCAAATAATACTTATTCAAATCCAAAAAAATCCTAAGAAATCAACTTTATTATTCAAATCCAGAAAACCCTAAGAAATCAAATAAACCCAAATAAATCTACCCTTTTTAATATACATACTAATTAAAAATTAGTCCAATATACATAATAATTAATCTAACATACATAATAATTAAAAATTTAAAGGAAAACTTACCTCTACCCTTTTAATAAGGGTTGCCAATAGTGACTAGAGGAGGACAACAATGGTGAGCAACGATCTTATCAAAGAGAGAGGGAGAGAATGCAAAGAGAGAGAGAGTATGCATGCCAATAAAGGTGTATATATATTGGATAAATCACCTTTCATGTCATGATCACACTAATCTAGAGTTCAGCCAGTCTAAATTCACGGCCTCGGATCCATAATCTTATAACAGAAGAAAATATAGAAATAAGAGTGAAAATAAAGAGAACCGATCAGAGAAAACCACTCTACCATCAAATCCTACCCCAAACCTATACTAAGGGTCCCTAATCTAATCCCAGTACTATACTAAGCATCCTCATCTAAGGCTGAAATAATTATTCTACTCTAAGATTCCTGAAATAGGCTAATAAAATCATAAATGCTGAAATAAACCTAAGCCTACCCTACAAATCCCCTAACTAGCATGCCATTTATAAAATATACTATCTAACTGAGCTAAGTCTAAAGAGAGGGAAGCCATAACCTACCTCGCAGCTAAACAACAGTCACAAACTATCACAAGAAAGACTCCTTCTTTCGTAAAGCCTGAGACCGATGTCTATCTTGTCACGACCTAATATCTCGGTCATGATGGCACTTACAACCCCCCAGTAGGTGAACCAATCCCCATAGCCTGGAATGGTTAGTAATGGGCTACCTTCTAACAGTTTAATCGGAAGATTCGATACATAAGCGGAAGCAAGGGCATAATGAGAAGAAAAAAGATACAAGAGAGATATAAACAAGCGAAATCTAAACCAACCCAAAACCTGGTACCAAAGCGTATAAGAGCCTAACTACATCAGGAGTACAAAGTTCCAAAAGTCATAGATACACAATGTCTCCAAAATTATAAGAGTACAAAATACACCAAGGATAACTGAAGTCAAGCTCTGAATGCCAAGAGCTCACCCTCAGCCTGGATGATCCAAAAATAACACCCCGCACGAGTCTCCGACACTCTATCAACAATGACCCACACTAGGCTCTTTACCAGAAGATGCAGAGGGTAGGGTAAGCACCAAAAGTGAAGCATAAGGTACCCACTAGGTATCATAGGCCGACTGAGCATATATAAGGTAAAAGAGCAATAACAGACATAATAGAAGTAAACAGTCACAAAAATCAACGAAAAGGGCACAAGAACTATCCCAGAGGTAAGATAACAAAAGGCAACATATAAGGCTAGCAAGTAAGATATATACACACAGGCACAGGTGAAAGTAAGAAATAACGCACTTGTGATCCTCGCAAAATAGTATATATAAGCATAGGTTCTAAAAATGGATGGTATGCCGGTAACCTCAAGTATAAAGAATGGGAGATAAGAATAAAAGTAGACATGCTCGGAAAATAGGAATTAATAACCAGCCAAAACATACCAATCTTAAATCTAGAAGTAACAACCTAGCGGAGTCCAACTCCACACTTATAACCATAATAGAGAACAAATCCGTACTAATGTAAAGAGAGTCTACCTACAGTCTCCCAGCCACCCATACAACCGAGGAACAAAATCAAGTGAAAACAAACCCTTCAACATCCCATACTACTGGAGCGTACAATCAACAAACAACAAACAAGAGTGGAATCTCAAACAATGAATGATATGATGCATGATAACTTCAGGGTGAAATAGAACCTCTGTATGTACCTACTCTGGTGCCGATCGGGCCCAGCAGGCAGGTTCTATGGAAGGATACAACCCGTATACCTCTACTCCACCATATACCCTTCTCCCCGGCACACGTATCCCAAAGACTCAGGCCCATAGCGGCAAGGTCCATGGAGGTACCGGACCCCATACTATAACACAGAATCAAAATGTGTCCTCCAAAATCGAGTCCGGGTTCAAGCCAAGCTAAGTCTCAAATATACATGCCTAGACCCTGTCTAGGACTAAAACTGTGAAAAAAACCCTTCCAAGGGTGCCCGGGCAAAACCGAGTCTAAAATAGTAGTAAAAATGTCTCAGATGCTCGACCCGGCCGAGCCTGATATCATTTCAAATCAGTAAGAAAACTCAGCTAGCACTCCGACCCGGTCGAGTCTAGCCATAGTGGTAAATCATGATAAAACCATATTTTTAACCTTCTTTTACCCCAAGAAGATCCACGTATCAAGTCAAATCATTTCCAAATCCAATTTCATTAAAAAGGGGCCTCTGATACGCCCAAATTACACTTCAATTAAGAAGCATAAGCGGTCGCTGTCAAATATAGAACCCAACTAAGGTTGGGGTCGATCCCACAGGTAATAAGGTGCAAATTAAGTCGTTAGTAACTTAGTTGACTAGTAATCAATAGTTTCCGGTAAAGGGAAGGGGGGTTTGTGTGATCAATATTTGAACAATGCAAATAATAATTTACAAGTTTCAACGAGTAATAATCAATATGAGAGGCGAACTAGGGATGTGTTCACCATGGCTTCGTAAACAATCACGAGTTGGAGTTTGATCGGGTTCTTTCTATATGTATATCACGATTTGATTGAATTAATGGTATCGTCTAAACGTTTCTCAACCAAATAGACGAATTTCCTTTTCAATTCTCTCAAACTTGAAAAGGTGAAATTTCTTATTTCAATCCTAAACATCAAGTAGATTAATCTAGTTACAACATTAATCATAAGATGAGAGTTGGTAGTCTCGAATCCTCATAGTTAATCAAATTTCCCGGTTTTAATCTCTTTGTTCAAGCAAATCAAAACTAAGTATGTTCTAATGTTTGAAACCATTAGAAAACGTAAATAACGAATGATTAACAACGTGACAACATATAAATTGAACCCTACACTACCCGAAATCTATATTGTTACTTTTGCCATGGCTCCCACAACCCTAGTTGTGGAAAATTAGCTACTCATGCTATTAAAGAAATAGAAGAAAATCATATTCATAATAAGAGAAGGATTCTTACAAATAGTATGAAATTTACTTTAATTATCCAAGAACAAGCAGCCAAAAATCCCAAGAGTAATCGAAGAAGAAGAAAGAAACGTGTATGTCGTATTTTTCCTCTCAAAAAGTCACTCAAAATAGTCTCTAGAAATCTTGGGTAATGAATAATAAAATAACCCTAACACAGGGTATTTATAGTAGTCCAGGAAATGAAGTCCAAAAATAGAATTTTTGGAATCCCGCATCGCGTTGACGGGTCGCCTGATGGACCGTCATGCATGTGACTGGCCGTCACAGCTAAACAGTGAGCTTCCAGGCAATTGTTTTGGTAAGTCGTTGGGCCTGTGACGACTTACTGGTAAATTCTGGTAAGTCGTCGGGCCTGTGATGACTTGCTGGTAAATTCTGGTAAGTCGTCGGGCCTGTGACGACTTGCTGGTAAATTCTGGTAAGTCGTCCGCCCAGTGACGACTTACAGTGTTTTTTTTTGTTTTATCTTGGTGGCATGGGTGACGGTCCGTCAGGCCAGTAACGGGCCGTCAGATGGGCCGTCACTCCTAGGCAGTGCTCGATGAATTGTTGTCTCGTCCTGACGGCCTGGCTGACAGCCAGTCACAGGTGTGACGGTCAGTCATGCCACCCGTCAGGCTTAACCAGTTGAGGTTTTTGAATATTTTTTCTTCCATTTCTATATCTAGCTCCATTCCCTACAAATATAACAATAAAACATCAAAAACCACAAAAGTTGCTTGAAAACTCGCGAGTATTCTTAGTTAAAGACGTTAAATGTGCCGTAGAATCCCGACACATCAACACCCTCAACTTAAAACGTTCGCTTGTCCTCAAGCAACATGACAACAAAAACAAAATAATGACTCAACTAAAAATACAAACACATATCTCTGGCAAATCATGGCCACTCAACAGTTTATTAAATTTAAATCAAGCCCCTCGGTAGCACACAAATGTATGAAACGCCAACTTGCAAGGATCCAAGCATGTCATTCCGATATGATAGAATATTCTACATACACACACAACAGCTATCCCAATAGTCAATAGATGATACAGAAATCTCGGTGCCCTCGCCACAAAGAAGTCCCACACACAAGATTTGGGATTATGTAAGGCGCTCACACTCACAACCGATTTCAAACAATGCACATGCGATGCCATAAGCTTGCCCTTGCTATTCTATTTCAGTTTTTTTCAGAAAGCCGCTCAGGATCACTACAGGACTTGTTTTGGCTTGTAATGAGGCTTCAGGTGCAGGTAGGATACATTTGGGGAATAGTGACTAAACCTTCCTTGTAATCATTGACCTATTATTTCCATTCAACCTTTTTACATCCACTCATAATCACCTTTGATTTCCTTATTTCTTACTACAGGTGTGGCCTTTTTAACATGATAACTCTTTTACTTTCTTTTTTAGTTCTTTTTCTGACTCTTTGTTCTTCCGATAACCTCTTACCTTTCCCTTTTAACTTTGAGTCTCTATTTTGGCTCTGGTCCCAAAATTTGATATGCCCAAATTACGACTCCAATTAAGAAACGTAAGCGGTCGTTGTCAAATATAGAACCCAACAGAGGTTGGGGTCGATCCCACAGGGAATAAGGTGCAAATTAAGTTGTTAGTGACTTAGTTGACTAGTAATCGATAGTTTCCGGTAAATGGGGGGGGGGTTGTATGGATCAAATTTTGATTGTTTCAAATAACAAATTGCAAGTTTTAAAGAGTAAAATTCAGTAGAAGATATGACCTAGGGAAGTGTTCACCATGGCGTCGTAACAATTTCGACTCAAAGCTTAACCGGGTTCTTTCTATATGTATATCACGATGTGATTGAATTAATGGTATCATCTAAACGTTTCTCAACCAAATAGATGAATTTCCTTTTCAATTCTCTCGAACTTGAAAAGGTGAAATTTCTTATTTCAATCCTAAACATCAAGTAGATTAATCTAGTTACAGCATTAATCATAAGACTAGAGTTGGTAGTCTCGAATCCTCGTAGTTAATCAAATTTCCTGGTTTTAATCTCTTTGCTCAAGCAAATTAAACCTAGGCATGTCCTAATGTTTGCAACCACTAGAAAACGTTAATAATGAATGATTAACAACATGACAACATATAGATTGAACCCAATGCTACCCGGAATCTACGTTGTTACTCTTGCCATGGATCCCACAACCCTAGTTGTGGGGAGTTTAGCCACTCATGCTAGCAAAACAAAGTAAATAAATAATAGTATTCATATGAGAAGAAAGAATTCTTACAATAGAAAATTATTACTTTACTTTGAACTTCGTAGAATCCAAGCACCAATGGTGAAAATCCCAAGAACAATCGAAGAAAAAGAAGAAAATGTATTGTGTCGTGTTTTTCCTCTCCAAAGTCATCCAAAAACGTCGCACCAAATATTAGTTAATGAATAATAAAATAACCCTAACACAGGGTATTTATAGTAGTCCAGGAAATAAAGTCCAAAAATAAAATTTTCAGAATCCCGCGTCGCGTTGACGGGTCGCCTAACGGGCCGTCAAGCATGTGACTGGTCGTCAAGTGAACCGTCACTCTTAGGCAGTGGCTGAACTTCGACTGTCAACGCTTGACGGCTTCCTTGACGGTCCATCAGGTCTGTGATAAGCCGTCAAGATATCTGTCGCCACTATCTAGTGAAATTTTCTGGTAAGTCGTTGGGCCTGTGACGACTTGCTGGAAAATTCTGGTAAGTCGTCGGGCCTGTGATGACTTGCTGGTAAATTCTGGTAAGTCGTCCGCCCAGTGATGACTTACAGTGTTTTTTTCTGTTTTATCTTGGTGGCATGGGTGACGGTCCGTCAGGCCAGTGATGGGCCATCAGATGGGCCGTCACTCTTAGGCAGTGCTTGATGAATTGCTGTCTCATCCCGACGGCCTGGCTGACGGTCAGTCATGCCAGCCGTCAGGCTTAACCAGTTGAGGTTTTTGAACATTTTTTCTTCCGTTTCTATCTCTAGCTCCATTCCCTGCAAATATAACAATAAAACATCAAAAACCACAAAAGTTGCTTGAAAACTCCTGAGTATTCTTAGTTAAAAGCGTCAAATGTGCCGTAGAATCCCGACACATCAACACCCTCAACTTAAAACGTTCGCTTGTCCTCAAGCAACATGACAACAAAAACAAAATGACGACTTAACTAAGAATACCAACACATATCTCTAGCAAATCATGGCCACTCAATAGTTTATTAACTTTAAATCAAGCCCCCCGGTAGCACACAGATGTATGAAATGCTAACTTGCAAGGATCCAAATATGTCATTCCGATATGATAGAATATTCTATATACACACATAATAGCTATCCCAACAGTCAATAGATAATACAGAAATCTCGGTGCCCTCACCACAAAGAAGTCCCACATACAAGATTTGGGATTAGGTAAGGCGCTCACACTTACAAACAATTTCAAACAATGCACATGCGACGCCATAAGCTTGCCCTTGCTATTCTATTTCAGTTTTTCAGAAAGCCGCTCAGGATCACTACAGGACTTGTTTTGGCTTGTAATGAGGCTTCGGGTGCAGGTAGGATACGTTTGGGAATAGTGACTAAACCCTCCTTGTAATCATTGACCTATTATTTCAATTCAACCTTTTTACATCCACTCATAATCACCTTTGATTTCCTTATTTCTTGCTACAGGCGTGGCCTTTTTAACATGATAACTCTTTTTCTTTCTTTTTTAGTTCTTTTTCTGACTTTTCATTTGGCACACACCTGCACTTTCTATCCCAACAACAACCAATTAAGCACAATCCCATTTTATTATTATTTACCTCTATAGTAGCGACCCTCAACTTAGGCTAATTGCCTGAGTTGAGGTGCACGATGTCCAAGGAAGGACCAGGGCCAAGATAGGGATTCAAAGTTAAAAAAGAAACGGTGACAGGTTATTGAAATAATAGGGTCAATTATGGCTCAAACAGGGATCAAAGGGATTATTTGCATTTGGACGGTCTTATAGGCTAAGTGAACTGCACACAAAAAGGGCCTGTGATCCTTTCCTAAGCAACCAACTTCAAGCTTAACAAAATAGACCGGGCAAGTTCTAGATGCATACACAGAGTAAGAGTTTATAGCAACAAGCTCACACACACTTGGCACCAAGAAACCATACCACTACCAACTATCCAAACATCAGCTCGGCTTTGTAATAATTATTATAATTACAACCACACAATGACATTCAAGGATCCAGAACAGTCAATCATTTCAAACATAAGTACAAAATTAACTTTTTCAGAGGGGGCTCCTTTTAGTTCAACTTTCAAAAATCCATGCTTGATATAGACATCACAACACAACCAAAATTTAAATGACAACCTAAACATGCCGGTTCTACTAGATAGCACACCGGAAGGAAAAGAAACACGACAACAAAAACCCTCGGTGGTGAAACACTCACAGGTATGCCAACAGCCTCAACTTAGACACATGCATTGTCCCTAATGCATACATGTGAAAGCTAAAACTGTGAGAGAAAGGAATACCTGTGAAGCCCATAGGACTCAGAGTTTGGCATGATGTTGGAGACCGCCAGGGTCTCCAAAGCAGGAGCAATCGCTGGAATAGGTGCAAGCGACATCATACTGTTGAGGTCCAACTTTCTCTTTTCTCGGCTCCTCAGCTAGTCGAGACAACTTCTTTACTCTTTCTAACTCTTTTTCTTTGCTGGTTCTCTTGCGGTGTTTTCTTTTCCTTGATTTGTTCTCACCGCCTTCCTCTATAGGTTTCTCTTCTTGCGATCCCAACACCATTCTCATAACAGCTACGGTCTCAACAAAACTCTTCTCCTCAATATGCACATCCGTAGGGTCTTCATCAATAACATTGATAAGCGAGACCACCCTCATGTCTCTTGGTGGCTTCATCAATTTACACACATCAAACTTGACCAATTCATTGTTTAATCTGAATGTCAGTTCGTTTCTTTCCATGTTGACCAACACTCTTGCAGTGGCTAACAATGGTTGTCCCAAGATTATTAGAACTTCAAAGTCCACTTCGCAATCTAAAATTACAAAGTCAGCTGGGAATATAAACTTACCAACCTTTACCAGCACATCAGAAAATATTCCCACCGGTCGCTTTACTGAACGGTCAGCCATTAACACCCTCATGGTAGTTGGTTTGGGAGCTCCCAAACCCAATTGTTTATAGACTGCTAGTGGCATCAAGTTGATGCTAGCACCAAGATCACATAAGGTTTTTTCAAAGTTGAATTTTCCAATAGTACAGGGAACAGTAAAAGCACCTGGATCTTTCTTATTTTCCACTAACGATCTTGAAGAAATAGAACTGCAGTGGTGGAGGTTATCTTCTGGTTCAAAGCTCACTGACCTCTTCTTGGTAATCAAGTCCTTCATGAACTTGGCATATCCGGGCATTTGTTCAAGAGCGTCCACCAGTGGGATGTTTACTGATATCTACTTGAGCATGGTCATGAAATTTAGGAACTTGCTATCTTCCACTTTCTTCTTCAACCGTTGTTGGAAAGGAGGCGGTGGCTGAGGCATCATAGTTGGAAGTTTTTCAACTTCTTTGCTTTTATCCGTGAGCACTTGAGTAGCATCCTCTACCACATTTTCATCTGCAACATCACCTTTTTGAGTCTGAATTACCGGATGTGATTCCGATAATATTTTACCGCTTCTTGTAGTGATCGCCATACAACTCCCGTCATTCCTCGGGTTTTGAATGGTGTCACTCGGCAAGGTACCTATCTTTCTTTGATTTAGAGACGCCGAGATTTGACTCACTTGCTGCTCTAATTGCTTGATCGAGGTGGAATGTGAATCTACTTCCTGGCTTATTGCTGATAATTCAGTCCTCATCTCCTTTACCCCGGAGTCAGTAGATTCCACCTTCAACAACATCTTCGCCATCATATTCTCCAATTTGGACGTCCCTGTCTAGTTGCTAGCTCTTTCCCAATTACCAGGTGGTACATACAACCCACCTCTATCAGTTTTATTCTTCCAGTTCCCCTGATCATGATCTCTGTAGCCAACTTTTTCATAGTAGTTGTCCTTCTGATAGTTCCGACCTTGGTTTCCCTGGCCATTGGCCTGGAAAACCCCCAAATAATTAGCCTCCTCATCAGATTCAAACTCTGCTGCTCTACCTTGGGAACCCACAACTTTCACTTTCTCCATACCTCCTGACAACAAATGTTTTGTCAGTAGGTCCATTTGCATTTTCAGATGGGCCATATCTTGGTCCCGCTCTTCCTCTTTCCTGCACTGTTCTGCTGACATACCAACTTCATAATTGCTAGCAGCCACCTCTGTATCCCGCGTATGCTAGGCCCTGTTGGTTTTAGAGAGTCGGTCCAAAATAGTTGTGGCATCGATAAAGGTAAGACCCATAAACGCTCCACCTGCTGCATTATCCAGTGTCGGCTTGGTAGCCGAATTCAGTGCCCTGTAGAATATTTGCATTAGGAAATTATCGGTCAACTGATGGTTCGAGAATTGTGTCAGCTTCTTCTTGAACTGCAACCAAGTCTCATGTAAAGCCTCATGAGGTTGTTGTCTGAAGTTGCTAATTTCATCCCTCAACTGTATCATCATAGAGGGAGGAAAGAACCTTTCTAGGAAAGCTCCTTTCAACTCTCCCCAGGTTGTGATAGAGTCGGGGGTTAGCTCTGTCAACCATAATGCTGCCTCATCAGACAGAGATAACAGAAACAACCTGAGCCTGATCGCTGTCTGAATTACTCCAGGCAATTCGAACGACTTGCAGATACCCACAAAATTCTTCAGGTGTCGGTTTGGGTCATCACCAGCCACACCATGAAACAGTCCCTTTAAGTTCAACAGCTGGAGCATTGTGCTAGTAATATTGAACTTGGCCCCAGGCGATAGTGGAGGAAGCGCAATAGCGCCCGTGGCACCAACTCCATCTAAGTCGATATCCTCATCATCATCCAAAGCAAATTGCCTTGGTTGCTGTCGACCTCTATCCCTCTGCTGCGGCCTTTGGTTTGCGGGGGCTATATTTTTAACACGCTCCGCAGCTCTACCATCACTCGCTGCAGCCTCATCATCCAGCCCAACATCGTCCTCAATATCATCAACATTCAAATGTTGTTGGGCTTGCTGAGCTGTAGCAAGTCTCGCTGCCTCTTGTTGTTGTGCATTCATGGTTTGCCTTAGCGTTCTTGTGAGCTCGAGGTCGTAGGGTAATATTGGTTCACCCTAGCATCGGGTACTTGGCATGCACAACTCTGTACCCTGTAACAAACAAAAACAAAAAATAAAAGTAAAAACAGGAAATATGACTAAGAGTCAAATAAACACACCGGACTTAATAAACAACCGTATTCCCCGGCAACGGCGCCAAAATTTGATACGCCCAAATTACGACTCCAATTAAGAAGCGTAAGCGGTCGTCGTCAAATATAGAACCCAACAGAGGTTGGGGTCGATCCCACAGGGAATAAGGTGCAAATTAAGTTGTTAGTGACTTAGTTGACTAGTAATCGATAGTTTCCGGTAAATGGGGGGGTTGTATGGATCAAATTTTGATTGTTTCAAATAACAAATTGCAAGTTTTAACGAGTAAAATTCAGTAGAAGAGATGAACTAGGGAAGTGTTCACCATGGCGTCGTAACAATTTCACTCAAAGCTTAACCGGGTTCTTTTTATATGTATATCACGATGTGATTGAATTAATGGTATCATCTAAACGTTTCTCAACCAAATAGATGAATTTCCTTTTCAATTCTCTCGAACTTGAAAAGGTGAAATTTCTTATTTCAATCCTAAACATCAAGTAGATTAATCTAGTTACAACATTAATCATAAGACGAGAGTTAGTAGTCTCGAATCCTCGTAGTTAATCAAATTTCCCGATTTTAATCTCTTTGTTCAAGCAAATTAAACCTAGGCATGTCCTAATGTTTGCAACCACTAGAAAATGTTAATAACGAATGATTAACCACGTGACAACATATAAATTAAACCCAATGCTACCCGGAATCTACGTTTTTACTCTTGCCATGGATCCCACAACCCTAGTTGTGGGGAGTTTAGCCACTCATGCTAGCAAAACGAAGTAAATAAATAATAGTATTCATATGAGAAGAAAGAATTCTTACAATAGAAAATTATTACTTTACTTTGAACTTTGTAGAATCCAAGCACCAATGGTGAAAATCCCAAGAACAATCGAAGAAAAAGAAGAAAACGTATTGTGTCGTGTTTTTCCTCTCCAAAGTCGTCCAAAAACGTCGCACCAAATATTAGTTAATGAATAATAAAATAACCCTAACACAGGGTATTTATAGTAGTCCAGGAAATAAAGTCCAAAAATAGAATTTTCGGAATTCCGCGTCGCGTTGACGGGTTGCCTGACGGGACGTCAAGCATGTGACTGTCCGTCAAGTGAACCATCACTCTTAGGCAGTGGCTGAACTTTGACTGTCAAAGCTTGACGGCTTCTCTGACGGTCAGTCAGGTCTGTGACGAGCCGTCAAGACATCTGTCGCCACTATCCAGTGAAATTTTCTGGTAAGTCATTGGGCCTGTGATGACTTGCTGGAAAATTCTGGTAAGTCGTCGGGCCTGTGATGACTTGCTGGTAAATTCTGGTAAGTCGTCTGCCCAGTGATGACTTACAGTGTTTTTTTATATTTTATCTTGGTGGCATGGGTGAAGGTCCGTCAGGCCAGTGACGGGCCGTCAGATGGGCCGTCACTCTTAGGCAGTGCTCGATGAAATGTTGTCTTGTCCTGACGGCCAGTCACAGGTGTGACGGTCAGTCATGCCAGCCGTCAGGCTTAACCAGTTGAGGTTTTTGAACATTTTTTCTTCCGTTTCTATCTCTAGCTCCATTTCCTACAAATATAACAATAAAACATCAAAAACCACAAAAGTTGCTTGAAAACTCCCGAGTATTCTTAGTTAAAGGCGTCAAATGTGCCGTAGAATCCCGGCACATCAGCCTCCGGGGCCATGCAAGGTTTAGAAAATCAGTTTCCATAGGCCCAAAGCCAAAAAGAGTAATAAAATGTGGAGAAACCTCTTTATATGCATGGAAATGATATGATCAACCCAAATAGCTTCCCGACAGCTCATAATCAACCTAACGGCCCTGCACAGGCTCCGAAGCTACTCAACAAGCATAACCAGCCTAGAAGGATATTTCTATGTTTGGGACTCGCGGATATTCCCAATAATCCCCCCTTCTATGTTCTAGAGTCAACAAGACCTCACAGGGTCACAAGGGTAATAAATATATCAACTAATAGGAATACTACACACAACAGAGAAAAGAAATAGGATGAATCATGGAAAAGTGGTCAAGGTCTGTGGTACCAACCTAAAAACCCACCAAAGGATGCCAACTAGTATAATTTTACCCGATATATGCAAAGTCTAGGGAGTTAAGCCGTAACCTACTTGTCGTCCGATGAAAAGCTGCGGGAATGAGGATATCCGAGGCCGAGCTGCTCTGAGAAGCTCTGAACGAGAATCAAACTATCAAATTCATGAATAAAATGTTAAGACGAGTCTCACAATACCCATATTGCTACAATTGTAGCGAGTTGATATCCGGGTCAAAAGTGACCCCGAGGGGCCCGCAACCTGAAACCAAAAATGAAAAAAACCACGATGACACCAATGATGCCAAGAAGGCATGCTCCAAATTTGAGCACAATTGGACAAGGGAAGGGCACCAAAACAGCCCGCCCAAGTTGGGGATTAAAGAATGGAAATTTTGAAAATAAAAACAGAAATTGGGCAAGAATTACTTACCAAAATGATGGAAAACCAGCCCAAGACAGATAAAACTTCACACCCATGAATATGCACAAGCTTAGGGGGCAGAATCTATCACAAAATCCAAGCTTTGGATGAGCATCAATGGAGTAATTAAGAGAAAAACCAAAGAAGGCAAGTTGGGGAAGATGACTTACCAAGAGGTGAAGAACTACGGATAATCGACGAACAAATAATTCCCCAAGGTTTAGAACTGAAATGGAGCAAAATGGTGGAGAGAATTTTGAGTTTTAGAGTGAGAAAAGTGAGGAGAAGGGCTGGAAAAAATGAAATAACAGCAATAAATAGCTGCTGTCCGCAGCTGATTTTCTACACTTTTTAGAAAACTCGACGTGGCATTCCGGGCATAATAGAAAACTAATATTCAAAAACCAATAGTGCTAATAGAGTGGAAACGACGTTCCAAACTCAACGGAATCAATGAAACTTCCATACGAGGTCGTTTCGGAGAAATGTTGACCCAAGTCATCACTAACAAAAAGGAACTCAAAGGCTCGAAATGAGTCCGACTCACCCGGAACCCGAACCAACAATCTTTCTAGACCAAAATCAACATTCCGGAGCTGATGGAATTGTCACATTTTGAATCTGACACTCCGATCATCGAAAGTCGTCCGAAGTTACACTTTCAACTTCAAATGGCCTGAAAACTAAGAAAACCACACAAAACCCACATCGGAAGTTCTCAGGCCTCAACTAAAGGTCCAACTAGACCAAACTCATCGCTCCGGAGCTAACTGAACTGTCAAAATTCAGTTCCGAGCATGTTAGCTAAGAATGTTGACCAAAGTCAATGATATTATAAGTTTAAGCTCTAAAACAGGAAAACAACCAAAATGACCAAACGAACGACGAGGGCACCGAACTACCGGTCCCAGCAAGCCATAAATAACTTGGGGCCGATACAGGAAGGCTTTAACAGTACAATGAATGCGTAAACGTGAAGATGACTGGAAGAGTCATCAGAATATCTACTACTAAAAAGACTTTCGTCCTCGAAAGTGAAGAAGAAGGGAGTACCTGAAGGCTCGAACAACTGCGGATACTGAGCATGCAACTCACTCTCGGTCTCCCAAGTAGCCTCCTTGATCGGACTATGTCTCCACTAAACTTTCACAACCAAAATCTCCCTAGATCTCAATCTCCTGATATCTCTGGCTAGAATAGCTATCGGCTCCTCAACAAATGATAACTTCTCATCCAACTGAACCGAATCCCAATGCAACACATGAGACTCATATGGAACATACCGGTGCAACATCGAGACATGGAAGACTGGGTGAACTGCTGAAAACATCAGAGGGAAGGCTAACATATAGGCAAGACTACCAATCCGATGTAGAATCTCGAATGGCCCAATAAACCTAGGGCTAAGCTTGCCCCGCCGACCAAACCTCATCACGCCCTTCACGGGCGATACTCATAGGAAAACCTGCTCACCAACACTAAACTCTAAGGCATGAAGCCTACGCTCGGCGTAGCTCTTCTGCCTACTCTGGGCCACTCTAAGTCTATCCTGAATCAAACAAACTCGGTCCAAGGAGTCTTTAAGTAAGTCGGTACTCTGCGGTCTGGACTCTAACCCATCAAACCAACCAATGGGCGATCTGTAATGCCTACCATACAAAGCCTCGAAAGGTGCCATGCCAATGCTCGAATGAAAGATATTATTATATGCAAACTCAGCCAATGGCATAAACTGATCCTATAAACCTCAAAAGTCAAGAACACAAGCCCGAAGCATGTCCTCCAGTACCTGAATAGTCCTTTTGGACTGGCCATCTGTCTGAGGGTGGAAAGCAGTACTAAGCTGAACCTCCGTACCCAAATCTCTCTGTATAGCTCTCCAGAACTGGGATGTGAGCTAAGTGCCGCGATCTGAAATGATAGAAGCTGGGACCTCATGCAACCGTTCAATCTCACGAATCTAGATCTGAGCTAACCTCTCTGCCCCATAGGAAGTCTGAACCGGCAAGAAATGTGCTGACCTAGTCAGCTTATCAAAGATCACCCAAATGGAGTTAAACCCCCGAGCAGTATGAGGCAAACCAACAACAAAGTCTATAGTAATACCTTCCCACTTCCACTCAGGAATGGGAAGTCGCTGCATCAAACCACCCGATCTCATATGCTCAAACTTCACCTGTTGACAGTTCAAGCACCGAGATACTAACTCTGCCATGTCCTGCTTCATACCACTTCACCAGTAAAGCTGTCTCAGGTCTCTATACATCTTCACTGTGCCAGGATGGATGGAGTATCTGGAACAATGTTCCTCACAGAGTATGAACTGTATCAAATAACCAACTCTCAGAACACAAAGTCGACCCTCAAACCTTAGAATCCCATAAAAACCCAAGGTAGCCCAGCTGGCCTCACCTTGAACCACCTGATCATGAAGGTCACACAAACTCTGATCCTCGAAGTGTCAGCTCTGAATTTGATCAACTAGAGTAGAACGAACCTCAACTATGGCAAGAACTCTGCTGGGATCCAATAAGTCAAACCTAACCAAATGTTTAGCTAAGGACTGGATGTCCAAGGCCAATGATCGCTCAGAAGCTGAAAGTGAAGCTAGGCCACCCATACTCACTGCCTTCCGACACAAGGCATCCGCTACCATATTTGCCTTGCCCGGATGGTATAAAATAGTCAAATCATAGTCCTTCAGCAACTCAATCCATCTCCTCTGTCTCAAGTTCAGCTTGCGCTGACTCGTAATGTACTGAAGACTATGATGGTCTGTGAATATCTCACAATGAACTCCATATAGATAGTGCCTCCAGATCTTGAGCGCGAAGACTACCACTGCCAACTCTAAGTCGTGAGTGGGGTAGTTGCGCTCGTGAACCTTCAACTGCCTCAACGCATATGCTATCACTCGACCCTACTGTATCAACACACAACCAAGACCGACCCCTGAAGCATCACAATACACGGGGAAACTCTGATCCTCAACTGGTAAAGTCAAAACTGGAGCTGAAGTTAATAAGGCCTTAAGCCTCTGGAAGCGATCCTCGCACTGATCAGACCACTGAAATGGAACATTCTTCCTAATATGCATAGTCATGGGTGCTGCTATGAAAGAAAATCCCTCAACAAACCGTCTGTAATACCCGGCTAACCCAACAAAGCTGCGAACCTCGATAGGAGTAGTAGGTCTAGGCCAATCAAGAGCCATAGAAATCTTACCCAGATAAACCCCAATCCCATCCTTAGACACCACATGTCCTATGAATGTAATTGAATCTAGCCAAAACTCATATTTTGAGAACTTGGCATAAAGCCGATGAGCTCTCAAAGTCTGAAGTACAATCCTCAAGTGCTGCTCATGCTCGTCTCTACTCCGGGAGTATACCAGGATGTCATCAATGAAGACTATCATGAACAGATCCAGGTATGGGCTAAACACCCTTTGCATCAAGTCCATGAAGGCTACGGGGGCATTAGTCAACCCAAAAGACATAACCAGGAACTCATAGGGGCCGTAACGTGTCCTGAATGCTGTCTTAGGGTTTTCCTCCGCCCTAATCCTCAACTGATGGTAGCCGAACCTCAAATCAATCTTAGAAAACACGGTGGAACCCTTATGCTGATCAAATAAGTCATCAATCATGAGCATCGGATACCTATTCTTCACTGTCACCGTATTCAACTACAGATAGTCAATACACATCTGCATCGACTCATCTTTATTCTTCACGAAGAGAATAGGAGCACCCCAAGAAGACACACTCGGTCTAATGAACCCCTTAGCTAACAAATCCTGGAGTTGCTCCTTAAGTTCTCTCAACTCAGTAGGATCCATACGGTAGGGAGGGATAGAAATAGGCCTGGTGCCCGGCTCTAACTCAATGGAAAAATCAACATCTCTCTCAGGTGGAAGGCCTGGCAAGTTGGTAGGAAACACATCTAGGAAGTCTCTAACCATAAGGATGGACTCAGGGGATGTAGGGTCAGCACTAGCATCTCAGACATATGCTAGATAAGCTAGAGACCCACAGGAAATCAACTTTCTAGCTCGTAAACAAGAGATGATCCCCGATGGTGCATGGATAACAGAACCCTGCCACACAACTGGGGACACACTGGGCACGATTATGGTAACAGTCTTGGCATAACAATCCAAAATCGCACAGTGAGGGGATAACCAGTCCATGCCCAGTATCACATCAAAGTCTAACATGTCAAGTGTCATCAAGTTAGCCCAAGTCTCCAAATCACCAACAGATATCACATAAGATCTCACAATCCGATCCACTACTAGAGAATCTCCTACTGGGTCAAAACAAAAACATGCACAGATAATGGCTCACTAGCAAACCCCAAATAAGGCAAAAAGTAGGCAGATATATATGAACAAGTGGATCCAGGATCAAACAAAGCATAAGCTGGCTGACGATAAACAAAAATTGTACCTGTGATCACGGCATCCGAGGCCTCTGCCTCTAGTCTCCTAGGGACCGTATAGAACTGACGACGACCTCCACCTGCTCGACCGCCATCTATACCACCTTCTCTGCCATGTGGGGTACCACCCCTAGCCTGACCACCACCCCCTCTAGCCGGAAGATGAATTGCTTGTAGCGGCTCGACTGGCTGAATTGTACCCTGCTGGGGGAAATCTTTAGCAAAGTGACCAACCACACCACAAGTATAGCAAGCCCCTGACGACCTACTCAGTTGGAATGAACCAGCAGAACCTGAATGGCCACCATGGCCGGATGCCCAAAAATCTATACCTCTCGGCGGCTGACCACTGTGACCTCGCTGACTGCCCTGACCCTGCTCAAACTGAGAACCAGAAGCATGAAGTGTTGCCTAAACCAGTCGGCTAGACTGACCCTGATGCTGTTGTGGCTGATAACCTCGGCCCCACTGGCCTGAACCTCTACCACTATGCCTAGAACCACTGTAACCACCCTGATGTCGAGGCCTTTTATCTCTGGCCCCGGTGTCATGATGACGCTCCCTAACTGTGCAAACATAGTCTGCAATGGCCTGGAATGACCAACCGCTAGTAACTAGTATCTCTGCAGGCTCTCTGAACTCTCTCCGTAGCCCCCATGCAAATCTACGGACTCTGTCAGCCTCAGTAGGCATAATCATGGCTCCAAATGGAGCAAGCTGATGGAACCGGGTCTCATACTATGAGACGGTTATGGTATCCTGAGAAAGTCTAGTGAACTCCTCCCTTCGATGCTCTCGGTCGCCCTGTGGCAAGAACTTGGCCATAAAGGCCTCATAAAACTCAGACCAGGTCAAGGGAGGTGATGTAGAAGGCCTGCAAGCAACCTGTGCCCTCCACCATAACTTCGCTAGACCCTCTAGCTGATATGAAGTGTAGCCAACCCCGTGAGTCTCCAATAAACCCAAATGGTGCAACATCTCCTCGCAAGTAGTGATAAAGTCATGTGGGTCCTGACCTGATGTACCAGCAAATCTCGGCGGTGCCAATCTCAGAAACCTACCCAAGGCCTTTTACTCCGTCTTTGTCATAGTAAGGCGAGGAGCAAGAGGCTGGGCAACCGATGGAACTCGAACAACCTCAGCACGGGGAGCTGCAGTAGCAGGCTATACTCTTGAACTCTGAACACCCAGGGCTGCCCCCTGAGCGGATGTTTGGGCTGTCTCAGAAGGGCACTCCCTAATCATAACCAATAACTGAAGTAACAAACCCTGAATATCTGAAGACTGAGCTGGGGCTGAAGATGGCATATACACTGATGCTGGAACTGGTACTGGAGCTAGTGGTGCCTAGGCTATCCCCGGGCCCACATGCTGCTGCTCTAGAGCTAACTTTGGCTCGTAGTCATACTCAGGCTCTATATCCACTCTAGCATCTCTAGTAGGTGCCGCTGAAGTCAAGCTCTGAACGCTAAGAGCTCACCCTCAGCTTGGATGATCCAAAAAAAGCACCCCGCATGAGTCTATGGCGCTCTATCGGCGATGATCCACACTAGGATCTACACCAGAAGATGCAGAGGGTAGGGTGAGCACCAAATGCAAAGCATAAGGTACCAGTAGGTATCATAGGACGACTGGTCACATATAAGGTAAAAGAGAAATAGCAGACAAAATAAAAGTAAACAGTCACAGAAATCAACGAAAAGGGGTACACAAGAACTATCCAAGAGGTAAGATAACAGAAGGCAACATATAAGGCTAGCAAGTAAGATATATACACACAGGCATAGGTGAAAGTAAGAAATAACGCACCTGGGATCCTCACAAAATAGTATATATAAGCATAGGTTCTAAAAATAGACGGTATACCGGTAACCTCAAGTATAAAGAATGGGAGAGAAGAATAAAGGTAGACATGCTCAAAAAATAGGAATTAATAACCTGCCAAAACATACCAATCTCAAATCTAGAAATAACAGCCTAGCGGAGTCCAACTCCACACTTATAACCGTAATAGAGAACAAATCCGTCATAAAGTAAAGAGAGTCTACCTACAGTCCCCCAGCCACCCATACAACCGAGGAATGTAATCAAATGAAAACAAACCCTCCAGCATCCCATACTACTAAAGCGTACAATCAACAAACAGCAAACAAGAGTGGAATCTCAAACAATGAATGATATGATGCATGATAACCTCAGGGGTGAAATAAAACCTCTGTATGTACCTCTTCCGATGCCAATCGGGCCCAGCAGGCAGGTTCCATCAAAGGACACAACCCATATAACTCTACTCCATCGTATACCCTCCCCTATGACACACGTAACCCAAAGCCTCAGGCCCAGAGTTGCAAGGTCCATGGAGGTCCCGGACCCCATACTGTAACTCAGAATCAAAATGTGTCCTCCGAAATCAAGTTCGGGTTCAAGCCAGGCTAAGTCTCAAATATGCATGCCTAGACCATGTCTAGGACTAAAACAGTGAAAAAGATGTCTCAAAAACCCTTCCAAGGGTGCCCGGGCACAACTGGGTCTAAAATAGTAGTAAAAACATCTCAGATTCTCGACCAAGCCCAGCTTGATATCATTTCAAATTAGTAGGAAACATCAGCTAGCACTCTAACTCGATCGAGTCTAGCTATAGTGGTAAATCATGATAAAACCATATTTTAACCTTCTATTACCCCAAGAAGATCCACGTATCAAGTCTAATCATTTACGAATCCAATTTCATCGAAAATAGGCCCCCAGGGCCATGCAAGGTTTAGAAAGTCAGTTTTCGTAGGCCCAAAGCCAAAAACTACAATAAAACAAGGAAAAACCTCTTTATATTTATGAAAATAATATGATCAACCCAAATAGCTGCCCGGTAGCTCATAATCAACCTAACAGCCCTGCACAGGCTCCAAAGCTACTCAGCAAGCATAACCAGCCTAGAAGGATATTTCTATGTCCAGGACTCACGGACATTCCCAATAATCTCACCTTCTATGTTGCAGAGTCAACAAGACCTCACGGGGTCACAAGAGTAATAAATATATCAACTAATAGGAATACTACACACAACAGAGGAAAGAAATAGGATGAATCATGGAAAAGCGGTCAAGGTCTGTGGAACCAACATAATAACCCAACCCAAGGATGCCAACTAGTAAAATTTTACCCGATATATGCAAAGCCTAGGGACTTAAACTGTAACCAACCTATCGTCCGATGACAAGATGCGAGAACAAAGATATCCGAGGCTGAGCTGCTCCGAGAAGCTCCAAACGAGAATCAAACTATCAAATTAATGAATAAAATATTAAGACGAGTCTAACGATAACCATATTGCTACAATTGTAGCCGGATCGATATCCGGGTCAAAAGTGGGCTCGTGAGGTTTGTAACCCGAAACCAAAAATGAAAAGAACCACGATGACCCCAACGATGCTAAGACGTCATGATCCAAATTTGAGCACAATTGGACAAGGGAAGGGCACCAAAACAGCCCGCCCAAGTTGGGGATTAAAGAATGGAATTTCGAAAATAAAAACGGAAATTGGGCAAGAATTACTTACCAAAATGATGGAAAATCAGCCCAAGACGAATAAAACTTCACACCTACGAACATTCAGAAGCTTAGGGGGAAGAATCTATCTCAAAATCCAAGCTTTGGATGCGCATCAATGGAGGAATTAAGAGAAAAACTGAAGAAGGCAAGTTGGGGAAGATGACTTACCAAGAGGCGAAGAACTACGGATAATCGACGAAAAAAATACTTTTCAAAGTTTTAGAACTGAAATGGAGCAAAATGGTGGAGAAAATTTTGAGTTTTAGAGTAAGAAAGTGAGGAGAAGGGCTGGAAAAAACGAAATGACAGCAATAAATAGCTGTTGTCCGCAGCTGATTTTCTGCACTTTTTAGAAAACTCGATGGGGCATTTCGGGTACAATCGAAAACCGATATTCAAAAACCAATAGTTCTAATAGAGTGGAAACGACGTTCTGGACTCAAAAGAATCAACAAAATTTCCATACAAGGTCGTTTCGTAGAAATATTGACCCAAGTCAACACTAACGAAAAGGAACTCAAAGGCTCAAAATGAGTCCAACTCACCCGGAACCCGAACCAACCATCTTCCTAGACAAAACTCAACATTCCAGAGCTGATGAAATTGTTTGATTTTGAATCCGACACTCCGATCATCGAAAATCACTCGAAGTTACACTTTCAACTCCAAATGGCCTGAAAATTGAGAAAAACCACACAAAACCCACACCGGAAGTTCTCAGGCCTCAACTAAAGGTTCAACTAGACTAAACTCATCGCTCCGGAGCTAACATAACTGTCAGAATTCAATTTTGAGCATGTTAGATAAGAATGTTAATCAATCCATGCATGAAAAATTGACTTAACTTAGTCTTCAATTCATGAGATAGCAATTCACTTGTAAAAACTCATGCAAAATCATGCAATTTAGGATTAGATTTCATATAGGATCATGAGAAAACAATTTATAGAAGAGTCTATGAGAATTGGGTAAGAACCCTAATTTGAAGTTCATGAAAATCCATATAAAAATTTAGGGGTTTTGGGCATAAAAGTGAAAGAATCCCTTATTGAATACCCATATACCTGAATTGATGCTTTCTTAATCTAGGATAAAAGGGATGGAGGCTTGAAGATTAACCCTTAGCTTGAGCTTGGAGCTTGGAGCTTGAAGCTTGAGAAAATAGAGGCCCTTTTCCTCTTTTGGGATAGAATGAGGTTTGAGAGGAAGCTTAGGCTAATTGAAGTTAAAACCCTTCTAGAACTATCCAAAATGAACTCACTTAGGAGTTAAAAGAATAGGGGAAAAGACCAAAATACCGCTAATTAAAGGAGGAATTGCAGAAAATTTCCCACCGGATGGGCTACCCAATGGGTGTCGGAACCATGATAACCCATCAGACCAGGTCGTTAGAAAATCTGACTGGGGTCTGGGGGTGCTGGATGATTTCCACGGTGGGTTCACACTACCAATCACAATCGTGATAACCGTGGTAACCACCTGGAACATAGAAAGAATAGGGGATGAACCACTGGGCAGTTTCCACGACAGGGTTCAATGTCCCGTGGCGACTGCCACGCCCATCACCCCAGGCCATTGAGCTAGGGAACTTTGGCTTAGGGCCACTGGACACTTCCCACGATGATCCCCATGGCCCGTTGAAACTCTGACGCCCATGGTGGTCGCATGTTGGGACCTTCAATTGCAGAAATTTCCCAGATTTCAAGTTGGAAGCTAGTACGGATATTGAGGTGCTACAATATCTCCTCCTTGGGATCATTCATCCTTGAATTAAGACTAAGTAAGGAAAACTAGAGATAAAAAACCAAACCAACCAATGGAACATGAAAATTGAAGAGTAATCATGAAAACTGAGTTTTAACTAAAAACATGACTGAACTAATTTCAGAAAACATGAATGCCTGCTAGGATCATGAGAAAAGCTGACGGAGTAGAATTGAAGTGACATACTAAGGATTAAACTATTACCACATACTAAGGAGGAAACTATTACCTCAAGCTGAAACTGGATCGGGAGGAAAGAGATGAGGGTACTTGGACTTCATGGTTGATTCTGCTTCCTAAGTAGCTCCCTCAACTAACTGATTCCTCCAAAGGACTTTCACCAAAGCGACTTCTCTGTTCCTCAACCTTCAAATCTTATGATCAAGAATCTCAACATGAACTTCTTCATAAGTGAGGCTATCCTTCACACTCACATCCTCTAAAGGTACAATCAACGTCGGATTGCCAACATACTTCTTCAACAAGGAAACATGAAAAACCAGATGAACCACTTTTAGATCGGTTGGAAACTCCAACTCATAAGAAACACTACCAAATATCCTTAGAATCCAGTAAGGGCCTACATAGTGGGAACTAAGCTTTTCTTTCTTACCAAACCTCATCACACCCTTCATGGGTGACACCTTCAGAAATACCCAATCATCCACCTCAAACTCCAACTCTCTTCTTCTCATATATGTATATGATTTTTGTCGACTCTGAGCCATCTTTAACCTCTCTTTAATAATATAAACTTTCTCCATAGTCTCATGAATTTAATCTGGACCAATCAAAGTTGCTTCACCTATCTCAAACCAACCAGTAGGAGATCTACACCTCCGCCCATAAAGTGCCTCATAAGGAGCCATCTGGATGCTAGAATGAAAGCTGTTGTTATAGGAAAACTCAATAAAAGGTACGTGATCATCCCAATTACCCTTGAAATCAATCACACAAGCTATGAACATGTCATCTAAGGTCTAAATAGTACACTCGGCCTGGCCATCCGTCTGTGGGTGAAACGTTGTGCTAAGTTTCACCTGAGTACCAAGAACCTTCTAAAATGACCTCTAAAACTGGGATGTGAACTGAGTACCCCTATCAGAAATGATAGACTGGAACCCTATGTAATTGAAATATCTCATGGATATAGAGTCTGGCATAATCCTCTGCTGAATTAGTAGTCTTGACAGCCAAGAAATGGGATGACTTAGTTATTCTGTCGACAGTTTCCCATATAGAATCATGCTTCTTGGGTTATGAGGTAAGCCTTTAATGAAGTCCATATTGATCGTTTCCCACTTCCAAGTAGGAAGATTAATATCCTGAGTCATTCCACCCGGTCGTTGATGTTCTACCTTCACTTGTTGATAATTGGGACATTTAGCCACAAAATCTGCTATGTCCCTATTCATTCCATTTTATCAATAGACTTCCCATAGATCACAGTACATCTTGGTGGTAACGGGGTGAATAGAATACCTGGAACTGTGAGCCTCAGTCAGAATCCGCTATCTCAAACCATAAATATCCGGAACACACAATCGCCTTTGATATCGAAGTACACCATCTCCCCCTTAGGAGAAAACCTCTACCCTCTGCTGATAGACTGCACCCTTCAATTGATGCAAAATAGGATCACTGTCTTATTTTTCCTTCACTTTAACTACCAAAGATGATTCAGACCCATTTTGAATAATAACACCAGCATCCGCTGAATCTGTAAGGCAAACTCCCAATCGAGCAAGTCTATGAACATCCTTGGCCAACTACTTCTTCGCATCCTCAATCGAAGACAATCTCCCCATAGACAATCTACTGAGTGCATCAACCACTACATTGGTCTTACCCGAATGGTAAAGCACACTCATATCATAATCCATAAGAAGATCAAGCCATATCCTTTGATGAAGATTCAATTCCTTCTAAGTGAACACATACTAAAGACTCTTATGGTCGGTAAACACATCCACATGGATACCATACAAGTAGTGCCTCCAAATCTTCAAGGCAAAAACCACTGCCGCTAACTCAAGATCATGAGTCAGGTAATTCTTCTCATGAATCTTAAGCTGTCTAGAAGCATAAGCACTGCTTCATCAAAACATAACCCAAAACAATTCTAGAAGCATCACAATACATAACAAAACCATCCAAGCCCCCGGGTAGGGCCAAAACTAGGGCTGTGATCAACCTAGTCTTCAATTCCTGAAAGTTCTTCTCGGCCATTGAAATTTCACTTTCTTTTGAGTCAGACGAGTCAACAGGGCAGCTATAGATAAGAATCCCTCCACAAATCTCCTATAGTAACCAGCCAAACCCAGAAATCTCCAAATATCATACAGGGAAGTGGGTCTAGGCCAGTTCTTTACTGGCTCTATTTTCTGCGAATCAACTCGAAATACCATCTTTAGTCATAATATGACCCAAAAAAGCAACAAACTTCATCAAAAATTCACACTTGTTGAACTTAGCAAATAACTGACGCTCTTTGAGAGCTTGAAAAACAACTCTCAAATGTTTTGCATGCTCATTCTTACTCCGAGAGTAGATAAGAATATCATCAATAAAAATAATCACAAACATATCCAAATATTATTTGAACACACAGTTCATCAAATCCATAAAGGCTGTAGGAGCATTCGCTAGTCCAAAAGACATAACCACAAATTCATAATGACCATACAGAGTTCTAAAGGCTATCTTTGGAATATCACACTCTCGAACTCGGAGTTGATGATAACCGGATCTAAGGTCGATCTTAGAGAAATAGCTGGCACCCTGAAGCTGATTGAATAAGTCATCAATCCTAGGAATGGGATACTTATTCTTGATCATGACCTTGTTCAACTGACGGTAGTCGATACATATTCTGAGATAGCCATCCTTCTTACGCACGAATAGGATGGTAACACCTCATAAAGAGATGTTGGTCCTGATAAAACCCTTATCAAGAAGCTCTTTGAACTGATCTTTCAGTTTCTTAAGCTCCACTGGGGCCATTCTGTAAAGAGGAATATATATAGGCTGTATATCTGGGAGAAGGTCTATCCCAAAGTCAATCTCCCGCTCTAGTGGAACTCTGGGAAAATTCTCAAGAAACACTTCAGGAAACTCAATTACAATAAGAACTGACTGGAGAGATGGGGTTTTGGACTCTGTGTCCATAACCCAAACTATATGATAGACATAACTCTTAGAAATCATCTTCCTAGCCTTGAGATATGATATGAAACGACCATTTGAATATGGAGGACTACCCTGCCACTCTAAGATAGGTTTATTTGGAAACTTGAAACTGACTACTCGGGTGTGACAATCAACCGAGGCATAACATGCATACAAACAATCCATACTGACAACTTGCATCACCTCTAAAATCTTCTTCCCCTCATCCATGAAATTTTGTGGGTCTTCACCAACCTTGGAACCCAAGAACTCAGGCGGGTTCATGTGAATAAAGTCTCAAACTCTAGTCGCAACTGCCCCACCTTGAGGGTTAGCAGGAATAGGTGCTGAGGGATTGGCCTGGTTGGATATTGCATGAGCTAATATCTGAATGGCGGTCCTGAACTCCGCATTAGTGACCTCGTTGTCTGGAACTGGAGGATTAGCATTTTGGGCATTGGCCCCACGAGGCATGGAACAACGAGGAGGTATAATCTAAAATGCATAAAGACCGAATTAGAGAAGTAATAGAGTTAAACTCTATCGCACGACACTGATCATGAAAGAAGTGAAGTTTTTACTAGAACGTCTCGTAGCTTCACCCTCATAAGTGTGGCACTCTTCAAACCCTTGAAAGAGACTCTACTTGATGCGGCTTTCAGACTCCCTAGGACTCTTGAACCTGGCTTTGATACAGAGTTTGTCATGCCCTGAGGCTACCCCCTAGACGTAACACGGGACTCGGGACCACAAGTGATCCCAAGTTAACCCTTGGTCATAGCATAACTTAGAAAAAAATAAAAATCATAGAAGAAGCATAAATACCAAGATAGACACCCAATTTCATAATAGAATAGGGTCTGGGAGAATCACAATCTGAAACAAGAAATCCCAAATAACTGTCTATGTTTGAAAAGCCTCTAAGTTTATCATAATGAGTTGCTGAGACAAGACTCCAGCTAACTCTAAGTATAGAAGGAAAATACATCAAAATGCCAGACTCATAACTAGTCCTTGAAAGATGAGGACTCACCAAAACGTGCTGAATGGCCTGCAAACTCTAGCACATGCTTGAGAATGGGAGCCTAAATTTTCATCGTAATAAGATGCAACACAAAATATATGTCAGTACTATAGGATGAACTGAGTATGAGAGTTTATGTAACAACATGATAAAATATACTTAAATCATGCTTAAAACTGATTCATGCATAATAAAAGGATTTATAAGTAAATATCATAGTTTAAGCATAAGACATAAAACAGAAGTCAAACATTAAAATAGAATATCATATAACTTCATAACTTGAAAAGATTCATATAGGAGTTTCTCTTAACTGACATTAAAGCATGATGAGATACATGGAGTCCAGTATTATGCACCCACACTGAAAAAGGTTGTCCTAATCGGCCAAGGTTAGAACCATATCATAAGGATCCTATCATAAGCCACGAAGGGCAACCTATGGTGGCAACGTAGTTTTGGATTTTGGGTTATCTAGAACTCTCATCGCTCGGTGCTAAATACTACTCCCAAAATATAACATGAGGCTCACATACATATGCCATATCTAGATGCAAATCTTGTTCATAAACATATTCATAACTCGGATCTTCATACTACTCACAAACCTTGTTTTAGAAAATAATTCATGAGCATTGATGGAACATCAGGTGTCTCGTATTTCATAATGATTCATAACTTAAAAACTTGCATGGCACTAGTTCAATTTTATATTCACATGCACTTTCATAAAACATAGGAACTAGGCATGCAATTGCTTGAAATTCATAAAATCATACTATCAAATATCCCAATTTGCTTAAATCAATCCATGCATGCAAAATTGACTTAACTTAGTCTTCAATTCATGAGATAGCAATTCACTTGTAAAAACCCATGCAAAATCATGCAATTTAGGATTAGATTTAATAATAGAATCATGAGAAAACAATTTATAGAACAACCCATGAGAATTGAGTAAGAACCCTAATTTGATGTTCATGAAAATCCATATAAAAATTTGGGGGGTTTGAGAATAAGGGTGAAAGAATCTCTTATTGAATACTCACGTACCTAAATTAAAATCTACGATGAAAAGGATGGAGGCTTGAAGATGAACCCTTAGCTTGGAGCTTGACGTTTGAGAGAATGGAGACTCTTTTCCTCCTTTGGGATAGAATGAAGGTTTAAGAGGAGGCTTAGGCTAATTGAAGTTAAAACCCTTCTAGAACTGTCCAAAATAACCTTACTTAGGAGTTAAAAGAATAGGAGAAAAGACTAAAATACCCCTGACTTAAAAGAGGAATTATAGAAAATGTCCCACTGGATGGGCTACCCGACAGGAGTCGGAACCATGATGGCCCGTCAGACCAGGTCATCAGAAAATTTGACTGGGGTCTGGGGGGTGCTGGATGATTTCCATGGTGGATTCCCACTGTCCATCACAACCGTGATGACCGTGGTAACTTCCCATTGGAACATAGAAAGAATACGGGCTGAACCACTAGGTAGTTTCCACGGCAAGGATCGACGTACCTTGGAGACTGCCACACCCGTCACCCCATCCCATTGAGCTGGGGAACTTTGGCTTAGGGAAATTGGAAACTTCCCACGATTATCCCCATGGCCCGTCAGAACTCCGACGCCCATTGTGGTTGCCTGTGGTGACCTTCAGTTGTAGAAATTTCCCAGATTATAAGTTGGGAGTTGGTCCAGATACCGGGGTGTTACAACCTAACCATGAAATAAAAATATAAAGGATTGTACGCACATACTAAAAGGTCTTATTTCTTCCCAACTATCCATGACATGCAAGGGACGCACTAGGGTCCATGTACCCATCGAAACTATTTCCCATTAGCACATTATCAATCTGTATAGGCTTGTGGTTTCTAATCCATAACAATAAGAATATCAATTCATACCAGCTCGTGGTGCCTGCTCCAACTATCAAATAAACCTGTGGTTCCCATCTTATATCTCAGGAAATAACACAATACACCAAATCACACGTTCACTTATTCATTTTAATCCATTACTTAGTTTCATGCATACCTAGCTTATTCATTCAAGCACAACATGAAAACACTCATTATTCAAACAAGTCTGAAGATCAATCACAAGTCAAATAATTCAACCATATACATGTACTAAAATAAGTCTCAACTCCAATTTAAATCATAACTTACCTCGAGTAAAGAATTATCACCCACAAGTTACTTTGCAATTGCATTGCCCTTCCTTAACGCCTCAAAGCATTCAAAGTCAATACATAACAAGTATAAGGGTAATATAATTATTTACTCTTTATTTCAAACCTTGAGAATTTAATCCACTAATTCCACCCTTATTCGAGGTCTGTAGCATTCCCCAAAGGTCAATTACTCATTAACTAGTCCCACAATAATCTTATAATGAACACCCAAAAGGTCTCTAATCAGGTTAACCCTTTTTTAGCCATTTTCATGCTTAAAGGTCATACCTTTAAGGAACCCAAGGTTTCCTATTAGTCCTAATCATATTTAGAACTCAATTTCATGCGAGGAATCATAAAAGAACATCCTAGGATCAATTCTAGGTAAAATTATACCTACCCATATGGTTTTACCTACTTTTCATACATTCAGGGCTCTAAAACCATAATTCTACCATAACCTTAGACCTATGATTCTATGATCAACAAGGAATTAAACAATGTTACGAGAGAAGAATTACACACTTTAGTAGAAGAAAATTGCCTATCTTCAGAGGAAAATTGCCTCTCAATTTATCTCTCATGACACTTAGAGTTTATGGAAAATAAATCTAAAAATTGACTTAAGTTTCAGGTATTCTGTCCTATCTCTCGTCATGGCATCATGCATCTCGCTACAAGGAGTTGCTATGGCAGGAAATGGCTCACTATGATGGTATCTGATGAACTATCAAGACCGCTATGACGGGCTCGCTACGATGAGAGTCTACCTCGCTATAATGAGTACAAAAATAGAATGCTACAAACTCGCCCAAAACTCCTTATTTCACAACATAACTTGATTTTCAGACATCAAAGATCAATTCCAACACGGTACCCACCATAACTGGAGTTCTACGAACATGATTACCATCTCAAAACTTCCTATGAGACTCTACACCCCTCAACTATTATTAAATGGATTCCATACCATCACACAATACATCATGAGACCCCAACCACTCCTAAAACCCACAATACTAGATTTTTATCACAACTCACCCTAGCTCGAGATTTTATCAACTCTTATCTTAGAGACTTTTCTAGGCAGATAAATATGCCCTAATTTTATTATAATGACAGAATAGGTCATTACAGATGGATGCTGATAATGAACCATGATATGTAACATGAGGCATCATCTTAAATCATAGGATCAAGGCAGAGCATTAAAAAAAAGTTGAATGAGACCTATGATTCACAGTGATGAATCATCACCTTACCTATGATCCGTCATGACAAGTTATGGGATCGAGGCCGAATATGGAAGAAACATTGAATGGAAATCAATGATTCACATTGAAAAACTGTGGACATACTATGGGGAGTGAGCCAAGCCTTAGGACTCATCGTAGTCAACGTTCTCAGTTTGTTTTAGAATTAAAATTTTATGTCTATAAATAATTTCCCGGTGGTTTCTTTTACATGTTACTAAATATTTCTGTTCTTTTACAGTATTTTAAGAGATAAAGAATGAATATCTGCTATTATTCTTGGGTTCTTGAATTATTTTGCTATTATTCTTGGATTATATCATGGTTAATACAAGTAAGTTTATAATGAATTCTTCTACAACTTTTTATTTAATTCTTGCAAGCATGAGTAGCTAAAAATCATAATTAGAGTTGTGGAAATAATGATGGATCAAAGAAAGTAGGTTAAATAAATAGTGATTCTTGAATGGTGAAATTACATGTATTTTTAATCTCTTTGTTTTGATTGCTTTTTAGCAATGTGCAACATTAGAACTCACCATTAACCTTTACTTGTTAGACCAAAGAGGTAAAAGGTTAAGAGAAGAGATTAACAACGGAGATTTGAAGATACCAACCCTCATCTAATGATTTGAACTCTAACGAGGATAATCAATATGAATCAATTAACAAAGCTTAATAACTTAAAAACTTGTGAGACTGAAAGGAGATCAAGTGATATTTGTTGACACCCATTTTTGACCTCCCCATACCTCTCTCGGGCTGCTACTTTACTAGTTATTATTATTTTAAAGCTTAATTTTCCTGCATATGGCTTTAATTTACTAAAAAAATCACGTGTTTTATCGTCGTCTTAACACTTTTTAAAATTTGTATACAATTTATAAATATATAAATTATTTCTTGCTATTACTTTTTAATCGTAAATTTCGTATAAGATTACATATCATTAATTTTACTTACAAATATATATACGTAGTTTATTTATAATTTTAAATAAGATTTTTTGTTTGATTATTATTTTACCTATTAAATTATATATATGTAGCATTTTATTTATTAAATAGTAGCTCAAATTTAATTCCCTTCTCAATTTATTTAAATCCTAGCCTTTTTTCTAACCAATTTCTTTCAAATCTAGCCTAAATTGAGTCAATTTGGGTTCAATTTAAATCCCCAATTTCAACTTCAATTGGTTCAATCCAGGTACACTCAATCCACTCCACTTGACCCGTTAACCTGACCCAAAACCTTTGGATTCGATCTAAGCCGCTGATCTAATCCAATCCAACGGATGAGATCAAAACCCTCTTTTATTTCCTTTTTAGCTACAATCCCTCCCAAACCCTAAGCCTCATCTATCATTTTCCACTCCCATCAGCCACCACCCTCACCTATACTCTCTCTTCTCTTCCTCTTCTCTCTAGTCACCGTCTCCACCAGCCACCACCAAAACGCCGATGCCGGCAACACCAACACACCTGCCCCCTCCTCTCTTGCTCTCTTATATCTCCTCCTCTTCATCTCTACTAAAACCCCACCAGCCGGTGGTTAGCCACCAGACCCTCAAATCTCCTCTTCTCACTGATGAGCGATGGCCCACTGTCGCCGCCTCGTTTCTCCGACCAACCCCCACCATCGGTAAAACCTAGATGAACCAAACAGACCGCCCCTCTTCTCTCCTCTTTTTTCCCCCTGCCGATGAGCAACGACTTGATGTTGCCACCTCATTTCCCTGGCAAAACCCCACAAAAATACTCCCTCCGTCCAAAACCCTGCGACGCCAACGAAACCCCCATGGTCTTTCTGCCGGTAGAGCATCTAACCCTAGTCACTACCATATTTCTTACTTTTTCTTCTCTCTGAGAGCCTCAGGGATTTTACACAAAAGAACATCGCAGATAGCTTATCAATGCTATGGATGAATATGCGTTGGTTCAGAGATTTTCAAAAAAGACTACTCCTTCGTCTTGTTTTATGTTTGGAGTACTAACAGATTACCGCAAAGCCACTCCGGTTTTGGTCCTTTTCACGACTCATTTTCATCATGTTTTCTTGTTGTCATTTGCGTTTTAGATGTGAAATTAGTATAGTTTTACTGTGAATCTGTGTCTGAATGCTGGGATTTTGTATTGATTTTTTAAATGTGGACTGTCATGTGTGAAAACCCCAATTTCTATGAACTTTGCTCTTAGTTTAATTCTGAAAATTCAAATACATGCTATGTTGTTTAAACTGATTTCTAAGCATGCTGTTGTTTATTGCTCTTATACTTTAAGTCAAACCTTGGGGTCAATCTGCTTAGTTTGCTACTTCTGCATTGCCATAATGTGTTCTTCATGTGAGCCACATCTTGTATAACTAGTCTGATAAGTTTTGATCTGTTTTGCCCTCTTTCTTTAAGTTTCGTTTGATAACCTTGTAATTCTTGTTGAATAATTTCAGTATGTCCCCATTCCCTCAGTCTATATTCTTCTTTATTTGAATGGAAAAGGGCTAAAAATACCCCTGGACTATCTGAAAAGGTTTAAAAATACCCCTTGTTCATCTATTTGGCTAAAAATACCCCTCAATCCATCTTTTTAGCCCATTTTTACCCTAAAACTAACATCCCCTTTTTCTATTAATTTTTATTATTACATTATTTATTACGTGGAAATTCTCTATTGGACAAAATTAAAACCCCAACCCACCAAACCTTTCCCTCCTGCCCCAACCCAATTCCAATGCCCCATGACCCAAACCCATTTAAAAAAATTCATTAGCACACAAAATTATACATCTCTCTTTCACCTGAACTTGATCCCACTTTTTTCTTCTTATTCAAAGTTTAAAATTCAGGTATTTTGAAGGCTAAAATTCTGGCTCAAACATACTCCAAAGCGGATATACGTTTAGAGAGATCCTGCAAAAATTTGCAACACAATACTAATAATGATCCTGAGAGCTCGAAGAGAGACCAAATACATGTGATATCAATGTTCTAATTAATCACTACTAAATACATATGATTCCACTCTTATCTGAGGTAGCCAAAGGTTTACCAAGATCACTCCATGGACAACAACGTATTAGTGATATGCGTTCTTTCAATTAGCTTACCATTTTAGCATTGATATCGACCAAATATGAACAAGTCCATCAACAGAACCAGCAGTAACATTACTGCCATCTGCAATGATACAAGATCAGCTCTAATTAGATGCAATTCGATTTGCATTTGCTCCGAAAGTGCCACAAATTTCTACCATCAACAAGACCGAAATGAATACTCTTATTGTAGTAGAAACCAGGACATTTTAGCTGAATTTTAGCCTTGAAATTGTTGAATTTTAAGCTTTAAAGAAGAAAAAAATGGGATTATGTTCAGGTGAAAGAGAGATGTATAATTTTGTGTGCTAATGAATTTTTTTAAATGGGTTTGGGTCATGGGGGCATTGAATTTTGTCGGGGCAGGAGGGAAAAGTTTAGTAGGTTGGGGTTTTTATTTTGTCCAATAGAGAGGTGCCACATAATAAATAATAATAATAAAAATTAATAGAAAAAAGGATATTAGTTTTAAGGGTAAAAATGAGCCAAAAAGGTGGATTGAGGGGTAATTTTAGCCAAATAGATGACCAAGGGGTATTTTTAAACCTTTTCAGATAGTCCAGGGGTATTTTTAGCCTTTTTCCATTATTTGAACTGGGATAATCTTGGTATTTGCTTGATTATGGTAAACTTGGATCTGCTTTACATTCATTTGATCAAATTGATTGGTTTTTGATAGTATTATAGTGAATTGACTTAAGGTACTCTGATTTCTAAATCATGTGACAGCTCTGAAATTCGATTGTTGGCAAGATTGATTGATTTTGTGCCTGTGGTACTAGTCTATTTTGGTAGAGCTTCACAGCTTTGGTACTTGTAAGTTTTTGGCAACTCTTGAATGATTTATTCTCTAAAATTCACTTTTTCTCTCCTTAATTGATCTGGGACAACCTTAGTACTTGCTAATTGATTCATTTTTCCTTAATTCTATTTATTCTAGTCACTAATTTTTATTTCCTTTACTTAATTCAGATTGATTCTTCTTGTCTAATTGTGGTAATGTTGACATGATTCCTTCACTTAATTGGTTCAGCCATCTATTTAAGGAAACAATCTTCCATGATTGGTTGTCATTGCTCTTTTCTTAATTTAAACAGCTTGCTTATTCTCTTCTTATGATAAATTGATTTGGCTATTGTAATTAAGGTAATGATTCTCCTTAATTCACTATTTGAATTATTCCCTTCCTTTAACTGAGTCCCCTACTTTCACTACAAAAAACAGTCTTCTTTTTCATTTCTTTCTCAGACTTCACACATCACCACTTTCATATTAGTAATTCTCTCTTATGTAAACAACGCTGTTGGTGCTAAGTGTTGCTTTCTCTAGTTTCTTTACTTATTCTCTGCTAACATGTTAGTGTTCTATCATGTTTTAATTTCTCATGTGGCAATTTCTTACTTCCTAGTCAACTACATTTTTGCTTAATGTATGTGTGTGTCCAAATACGTGATTACAATAGAAAGCATGTCCATAGGACGTAAACTTGGCATTTGTTTTCTGTTTGTTGGTTTTGGCATTGAACTATTATTAAATTTCATTGGTATCCTGCTGATTGGTATGATATACTTTAATTCATCCAGTTTTATTTTTCTTGTTCTATTGGGTGGGAAACAGAGGCCCTAGCACATCCTTATCCCTGACATAAGCACTGCCTAGGATCCTTGAGATCCTCAGGAACTCTGACATGTCAGGGAAAGTTTTAGGGGGTTGTAAAAGGGTCCTTGGAATCCTATATTTTCATTGTCTGACAGGTTTCGTTAGCAGACGGGTCTTACCGTGAAGAGTTGCCCGGGATTGGGAGATCTTGCTAGACTTTTTATATTGTATTAATTCCTTTTTTTTAATTCATTTATTTGGGTCTATAATAATTTATTGTATAAACTCCGACAATGTAATAAAATATTTAGGGGGCTGCTATGGGGGAGGGGCAAACCAGGTACTATTTGTTTTTAATTATTTGGAATGTCTGCTTGGTAAAATTCACATAGGAAGCACGCCTATAGATTTTTTTAAAAAAATCTGTTTTAGCATAATTTAATTATGCACCATGTCATAAGTTAAATTTGTTTCGGTATGCTTGTAGGATTAAATAAGTGTTTCAGCATGTTAATGGTCAATCCCGCACGCTAGCAATATGGCTACAATTTTACTTTCGTTGTGTGTTCGATACAGCCTATAGTTAGTTGTAATTTTTGCATGCTTAATCAATTAATTACCATGCTTATAGGTTTAAATTCATTTCAGCATATTAATTAATTTTCAGCATGTCAAAATAACCAGTCTGTTTATAGGATTAAAACTTCAGATTGTTAAAACGATTGTTCTGTTTATAGGAATAAAGTTTCAGCATGTTAAAGTTAGAATTAATTTCTGCATAATAAGATTAGAATCCATGCCTATAGGATCGAATTTGTTTCTGCATATAATATGACTAGAAATCATGCCCATAGGATTCAGCATGTTAAAACTAGCTTCAGCATATTTTTTAAAATCAGCTAAATTTATGTCAGCATGTTAAAATCAGTTTCAGCATGTTTAAAATCAGTTTAAGCATATTAAAATAAATAGTTGTGTTATTTACATATTTAAATTCATGTTCAACATGCAAATAATTAGAGATTCTACTCATAAGTCTTAAAGAATAAATTTTCTGCATAAGTCCTGTTCATAGGTTTAATAAAGGTGCGAATTTGGAAAGCATTATTCAATCACTTATTTTTAACTTTAACTGAGAGGTTTACATGAAACTATTTTGTGCTACTTGTTTTCAAGTCCATATATATTTTGTTTGACGCCACATCCCGGTCTAATTAAATAACCTTAGGATCTTATGGTCTAGACCCACATCCAAATTAGTAAGTCCAATGCCTCTTGGACATTAAGTCGGGATGGGTAGGCATACTAAGGTACGTTAGACTTTCTCATATTCTTTAGTACGCGATCTAGGTTAATAACAATCTTAATAACCAACTTAGGAGGGTAGATAGACGGACATGATGGAAATCGACCCGAGCAAAATATGACAATGACTTTGAAACTGTCTTCGATAAATAAGTCGGGCGCTGATCCGAATAGGTTAAAATTAACCTAAGTTTGATTCTTTCTTTTTGTTTGGGGTAGTTAACTAAGTCACCTAGTAATAGGCCTTTTTCTCCTTATTTCTTGTGTTAATTTTGTCTTCTTGCTTATCTATTTTTCTTATTTATTTATTTATTTATTTATTTATTTTATTTATAATTTATATGTGTAATCTTCTTTCATCTATATTTTAGTAAGTAAACTGATTTAATTACTTGTTTTAAATAATGTTTTACTTGTTTAATCACATAGTCTTTAGTTTAATTAATCGGCCTTTGTTTATCGCATATTTTCCACATAAATAACGAATCCGGCAGGGACCCATATTTGTGGACCTCGAAAGGTGCTTAACACCTTCCTTTCGAGGTAATTTGAACCCTTACTCGATTCTCTGGTGACGTAGACTTTAAATTAATTAATCGTAGTTAGTTAATATGGTGCCCTAACGTGCCTTAAATTCGTTAGGTGGCGACTCTTCACTTCTCTTTTATCCTAAAGAGAATTGTCACGTCGAATCTCGCTTTTTGCAAAAAAATGGGGGGCAACAATATTCATCTAAATGGGTTGAAAAAATTTTAATTGAACTATTATCGTTAGTTTTTCATGCATATCACCAGAATAAATCATTAATTACGTATACCTACTAAGTTATAAAATCTGTAACACCCTGAAAATTCTAAGCTAAGACTCAAACTATTCTTCATAAGTGTCATGATCAATTCCCCAGTGTGGTGAGTGCTTTCAATGCAAATCATGATAATAAGAAACTTCTAGCATCAAGTTATGTTGAGAGCATCCCTACCGATTAAGTTCTCATATGCGATTCTACTAGGGTCAACTTTAAATGATTATTTCTCCTAGAATATAAAGAGTTAGATGGACTATGACCCACAAAATTAAAATATTTTGAGTCTTCTTTCCAACTTCACTGACCGTCCATTGATCAGAGTTCAGAATATAAAGTTATAAGAGTTTTACTAGAGAGTGTCAGTCTATAAAAAATGACAGACTGAGTTCATGAGGAGGTTCATAGGCCGTGGAATAGTCGATGAGCCATGGATACCATCCATGAAACTCAGTCCTAACAAGGTACAAAAACCTTGCAAATTGACTTGGGGATCGACGAGAAGGTTCCACATGCTTTGGAACAGTCTACGAGCCATGGACACCACTCATAGGAAAATTTTGTATGGACCACGAGCCCAATCCACAAGCAATGGACTGTGGTTCATGGACCATGGTTTAATCCATAAGCCCCGTGCCAAAAAATTTAGCAACTTTTAAACTCATCCAATAGGGGTATTTTAGTCTTTTCCTACTCTTTTAACCCTTAAACTACATTATTTTAAGTCTCAAGAAGGGGTTTTAATAGATTAGTTGACCCTTTCCCCCTCATTCTAATGATTCAATTTCAAAAAAGAAAATAGAGGGTTCTCTCAGATTTCAGGCCTAGGGTTTCTTCTTCAAGCTTTCAATCTTCAGTTTTAACCTTAGATTCTTCAGCAGCCAGGTATATAGGTATTTAGTAAGGGTTCCTTTCACCCTTATGCCCAGAACCTCAAGCGTTTACTTTTATTTTTATAATCTTATGTATTTAGGGTTCATACCCAATTATGCAGTTTTCTACAAATTTGATTTCTTTACGATACTACTTGATTTCTATTCTTGTTTAAAGGATTATGCATGAATTTCTACAAGTATTTTCTAACCCCAAGACTTGAGAAGAAACAAAACTAGCATGATTTGACAATATTACTTGTTTTTAAGGTAAATTGGCATGTTCAGATAACATGACCTCAAAATTCAGAAAAGAATTAGCATGTCCAGTTCCTCAGTAGTGAATACATGTATTGTAACTAGTGTCATGCTATATTTTAAGAAATATGTTTTAGATATGTATGAGATATCAGTATAATTAGTTGGCAATAATACTTTAGCACTAAGTTGGACTAGGTTTCTAAGTTTCACCCGAAGTCCCAGAACTACGTGCCACCATAGGTTTATTTAGCCCCTTACTTGGGCATCAGTTTAGTGATCATATCAGTCATTCCTTTATACACTAGCAAGGTATATAAATCCTCCCAATGAGGCGTATACATTAGACTCTATGTTAGCTCACGTGATTTATGTCGGTTAATAGACTCTCTCACAGACTCGGACTCAGTATATATGTACATGACCTTCAGTTCAGTTCCACTATATTTCATTCTGACCTTTTAGAGTATCTTTTCATTTCATCTTTATGCATATCATTATTGGGTCATTGTACTATAGTTTAATTCCTTTCACTTAGCTTACATTCAGTACAATATATCAGTATGTTTAGCACATTTAGTTATCTTACAGTTTAAATATCTCACATGCTCAGTACATTCAAAGTACTAATCACATACTTTCTTTGTATTGTATCATATTATGATACATATTTGGGCATTTAGTCTCAGCATTGCAGTTAGTACGTTCCAATGCCACATCAGTGACTACTCGTGGTAAAGTCTCATCATTCAAGGATAGATTCTCATGATGCTTTATTTAGTATTTTCCATTTTAGTATTTAGAGTTAGTTGGGGACTTGTCCCAGCAACTCATCAATAGTAGGGGCTTTCAGATATAGAGTCACATATTTCAGCTTATTTTCAGTTTGGTATCACTTTTCAGACATAGTTTTATTTCAGAAATTGCTCAGACTATTTCATCATTTATTTATTCAATTCAGTTTAGCTTTCTCTCAGTTTATCTATTTGGAATGATTAGCAGTATGCCATGCCCTGGGTTACCATGAGGTCTATACTGACCCTTTCGGTCATTCCTGTGTTTACATTTTCTTTATACTATTACAGCTTGCCCGTAGTGGCCTCAAGTCATTTATAGCTTGCTGGGACCGGTGGTGATAAAGGGTAGCAGGGATTACAGATTGAAAGAATGGACCGTGCTTCTAAAAGATGGTTCATCATTGTGACTCATCATCACTAAAGCAGATAAGGCACCAAAGTAGGCTAGGAAACCACGAGTCCAAGGACGAGTCATCATTTAGAAGAATGACTCATGGTCCCAGCCGTTGTTTTAAAGATCAGAAGACCTTGACCAGCAGGACCACGGTTGACCTGAGAAGACCATGGACCATCATTCCAAATGACAAACCGTCAACCTGACCCGTGGTCCCTGCCGAGCCAGTTTCCCAGTTGTATTAGGAAAGGATTTCTTTTTGTCTATAAATACTTTCCCCTAGGTTTTATTTTATGTGTGTTGAATGTTGTTACTCGTTTAATTTTCAGATATTTACTGCATTATTTTTGGTGTTGAATTCAAAGCTTAGTTCTTGGTAATTCGAAGTGTTCTTGAGATTATTTTTCAAGATTATGGTTTTCTTTATTCTTCTTTGTAAGTATCTCTTGATGATTGCTCAAACAAGCATTGATTTCATGCTTATGAACATGAGTAGCTAAATCCACAACTAGGGTTGTGGAAACCATGAAGGATTAACGAAGTAGGATAAGTACGTAGGTGATCTAGGGAGGTGTTCATGCATGTATTGTTCTTCCTTTTGCTTTGCTTTATTTTTAAAGGTTGCAAATGCTAGAACTCGCCTTATCCTTATTTGCCGGACCAAGGAGGTCAAAAATGGGAAAAGGGTTGTAAACAACGAGATTCGAGGCTACAACCCTTGTCTAATAGCTTGACCTTGTCCGAGAATAGCTAATCTGGGATCAAGGGTAAGGGTTAGTAAAGCAACACCCGCGGCCAGACCAAGGTGTGTGGTGAAATTCACCTAGTTGCCGGACCAAGGAATTAGGTGAACCTAACTTTCCGATTCTGCATGCTAAGCACCAAACTAGTGAACCAAATAGGAAAGCCTTATTAAGTTATGATTTCATGGGGACCATTGCCCTAGTCACTTCTCTTATTGATAATAATTCTTGAAATTGACACTGGTTACTTGATACATTTTTGTTACATTATTATTTATTACTACAAAACCCCCCTTTACGGGAAATAATTGACTAAAAGCCTGAAGTAAACACTAATCAACCATAATCCTACCATATTCCCTGTGGGATCGACCCCAACCTTTAGTTGGGTTCTATATTTGAACAGTGATCGCTTGCGCTTCTTTTAATGGTGTAATTTGAGCGCATCAAATTTTGGCGCCGTTGCCGGGGAATACGACTTAGGACTAAGAGAGATTGTGTTTATTTCACTTATAATCCTTATTTCCTGATTTTACTTTTTCTATTGTTTTTGTTTTAATCACAGGTTGCATACTTGTGCATGCCAAGCACAAGGAGTCAAGGCAACCCCTTGACCCCTTACGATCCGGAGCTTTCCAAAACACTGAGAAACATGGCTAAGGATGGAGAGCAAAAAACTCCAGAGTAGATTACAGCTCGGTTAATTGCTGAAACTGAGCAATAGAAAAAGGATGAAGCAGCACGCCAGAAGGAAGGAGAAGATGCCCTTGCTGTCGAAGATGAGAAAAATTCACAAGATCTTGCAGATCGAAATGTTGCAGCTGAGTGAGAAAGACATGGAGGGAAGCAAGAGGTCCGGGATGAGGCAGTACCTCACCGTGCCTCATAAAATAAGGGTCGACAAATGCAGCAGCAAAGGTAGGCTCCTCTGTATTATGATGTTGATGATTATGATGAGGAGGAATATGGACCCACTGGGCCCATAGTACTTCCACCATTGGCTGACGGGACAAAGTTTGATATTACTAGTGCCATGATTCAACTGTTGACCATGAAAAGACTCTATTCAGGAAAGCCCACTGAAGATGCAATTTTACATGTGAATAACTTTGTGAGCGTCAGCAAATCGTATAACATGCCAGGAGTGGGTCAAGAGGCTATCATACTGAGGTTGTTCCCATTTTCATTGACTGATGAGGCAACTACATGGCTCTCAGAACCGCCTGATAGTTCCATATACTCATAATATGAGCTGAAGACTCAGTTTTTGGAGCAGTTCTTTCCTCCATCAAGGATGTTGCAGCTGAATCAGGAGATATATAATTTCAGGCAGCTACCTACAGAAGCTCTATATGAGACTTGGCTGAGGTTTAAGAACAAGATGAAGCAAGTTCTGAGACACGAAATCCCTCCTAGGCATCTGATGGAGATATTCTATAAGGCCCTAAATGCAAACACTAAAACTGTAGCTGATACTTTGACTGGAGGTGCATTCATGGAAAACACATACCCTGAAGCTGCAGAGAGTTTGGATAGGGTCGCAAAGACAAATCGAGCATGGCATACGAGAGATACGGAAACGTCAGTAGGTACTTATACAGTTGGCAAGTCTGTGGATCCTATTGAGATAGAAGACATCAAGCAGACCCAAGCTGAGATGAACATGACATTTGGGTTGCTGGCAAAGAAATTCCTAGCTGAGGGAGTAGAAAAAGTTAAAAGCGATAGGTTCTCAAGGCAAACCACCAAGGTCAGACGGGTACTCATCTGAAGAAGAAATTGGTTATCTGAATGATCAAGGGGCGAGTTTCCGGGTCTCTGGCCAAGGAAATCAAGGTCGGAACAGAGATAGGGATGACTACTATAATCGGTCCGGTTCAGAGATAGAAGTAATCTCTATGTTCCGCCTGCAACTCGCGAAGAGTGGGCTGGACAACCCACCATGAGAGAGCTGATCAATACAGTGTTCCAAAAGGTTGACTCCACGGATGCGAGTATGAAGGAGATAAATGCTGAACTCTCAAGTATAAATCAAAAAGTAGAGTCTCACGCTGTCTCCATCAAACAGCTTGAGGCACAGATGCATCAGTTTTCAACCAACCAGAATCTACGCCAAAAAGGTACCCTCTAAGTGACACGGTTCAGAATCTGAAAAATGATCGACATGTTATAACGGTGACCACTCAGAGCGGAAAGAAGACTTTTGATCCTCATGTGCCTATTGTTGTTGATGAGCCAGCCAAAGCTGAAAAGGATGATGCTAAAACTGTAGCCGAGTCTGAGGATAAAGATAGTGGTGAAAGGACATCTGAAAAATAGCCTTCTGAAAAGAAGGAGAAGAGCAAAGAAATTGCACTAGACCTAAAACCCATGCCACTACCTCCTCCTCCTTACCCCCAGAGGTTGAAGAAAAAGATCGAGGATGGCAAATTTCACAAGTTCATCTCCATGCTGAAGCAGTTGTCAGTCAATATTCCTTTAGTCGAAGCATTAGAACAGATGCCTGGTTATGCAAAATTTATGAAGGATCTGGTGACGAGGAAGAGAACGGTCTGTTTTGAGCCAAAAAATAATTTGCACCACTGTAGTGCAATAGCATCCCGTTCTATGGTATAGAAGAAGGAAGATCGTGGAGCCTTCACCATCCCGTGCACTATTGGAACATTTTATTTCGCCAAAGCTTTGTGTGATCTGGGTGCTAGTATAAATCTAATGTCGCTTGCAGTCTACACTCAATTAGGCTTGGGAGCCCCCTCTCCGACTACAATGCAACTATCTATGGCTGATCGGACGGTGAAGAGGCCTATGGGAATTCTGTACGACATATTAGTAAAGGTTGACACTTTCATCTTTCCTGCAGATTTTGTTATACTAGATTACGAGGTTGACTTTGAGGTGCCCATTATCTTGGGGCGACCATTCTTAGCTACCGGGCGTGCTTTGGTTGACTTGGAAATGGGTCAGATAAAATTCAGGCTAAATGATGAAGAGGTGACCTTCAATGTGTGAAAGTCGATGAAGCACCATGATTATATGAGAGTAGTGTCAGTGATTGATGTAGTTGATAAGGACCAACTGGTTGTACCTGTTGAGGAGCGACTTGGTGTAGAATCCCTTGTAGCAGTCAGCATGAATTTTGAGGGTGACGACATTGAAGAATATGACGAGATGGTTGCAACACTCACAAGTTTGGGATCTTACACTTATGCACCAAAGAAGCTGGATTTGGATTTTAAGAATAGGACGACACCACTGGCTCGTCCATCTATTAAGGAGCCACCAGTCTTGGAGATAAAAGCACTGCCAGCTCATCTTTGGTATGTATTTTTTGGAGATAATGAGACTTTACTGGTAATCATTGCTGCAGATTTATGTGAAGCACAGGTTGAGGCTCGGTTGCAGTATTGAGAAAATTTAGGAGAGCTATTGGGTGGACCATCGCAGACATTATTGGGATTCCACCTGGAATCTGTACTCACAAAATCTAGCTTGAGCTTGATTTTGTTTCATCTATTGAGCATCATCGTAGGTTAAATCAGCTTATGAAAGAAGTCATCAAGAAGGAGATCATAAAGTGGTTGGATGCAGGTGTGGTTTACCCGATTTCTGACAGCAAGTTGGTGAGTCTGATTTAGTGCGTACCAAAGAAAGGAGAAAGTTCATGTCTTATGTGAAGAAGTACTTTTGGGAAGAGCCCTTCTTGTTCCATGTTTATGCCGAGTCTATAATTCGGAGATGTGTGCCTGAAGCTGAGATGGTTGAAATTCTGGAAGCATGCCATGCATCCCCTATTGGGGGTCATCATAGTGGTATTTGGACGGCATATAAGATCTTGCAATGCGGCTATTATTGGCCGACTATCCATAAAGACGCCCATGAGTTCACTAAAGCATGCAACAGATGTCAGAGGGAAGGTGGTATATCAAGGAGGCAAGAGCTGCCTATGAATCCCATCCTTGTAAATGAGCTGTTCGATGTTTGGGGTATTGACTTCATGGGTCTGTTTGTACTGTCTGATGGGAACCATTATATATTGGTGGCTATTGACTATGTGTCTAAGTGGGTGGAGGTTGTTGCGCTCCGATGAAATGAAGGTAAATATGTCACTGCATTCTTGAAAAAGAACATCTTCTCCAGTTTTGACACGCCAAGGGACATTATTAGCGATGGAGGCTCTCACTTTTGCAACAAGCTATTTTGTGCTTTGCTTGAGAACTATGGAGTGAAAGATAGAGTTCCAACCCCTTATCATCCGTAGACGAGTGGGCAAGTGGAGGTCTCCAACAGATAAATCAAGTCAATCCTGTCCAAGACTGTTAATGCAAATAGAAAGGATTGGTCGCGGAAGCTTGAGGATGCATTGTAGGTGTACCAGACTGCGTATAAGAGCCCAATAAGCATGTCTCCATATCAGCTTGTGTTTGGGAAAACTTGTCATCTTTCGGTTGAACTAGAGCACAAGGCCATATGGGCTTTGAAGAAATTGAACTTGGATTGGGGTGCAACATCGTCTCAGAGGTTAGGGCAGTTGAACGAATTAGATGAGTTCCGCCTCAACCATGGAGCTTGATGAAATCTGAGTAGTCAAGTATCCTACGTCGTGCCGCGACGTTAAATCAGGCGCATCATGGGAGGAAACCCATGATGTTGTAATCTACTTTGTGTTAGTTGTAGTAGTAAATACTTTAGAGTGTTTTGGTGAAGTCTGAGTAGCCAAAACACTTGCGTCGTGCTGCGACGTCAAATCAAGTGCTGCTTGGGAGGCAACCCAAGGCTAAAGTTTGTTGGCTGTACAGACGAGGAGGAAAAGTACAACACTGCAGATGTCCCGGAAACTAAGACTTGGTTTACGGACCGTCCTTTGAAAGAATGGCCCATCGATCTAAGCCGTGGTTCCTGGGATGTAGGAACAGGTCTCTAGAAACAAACCACGAGTCACAGAAATGGTCTGTGCTCTTAAACGATGGACCGTCATCCAAGTCATTGTCACTAGGAAGAAAATAGGCCTCATATAAGGAACGATGTGTCATCAGGACGGACCCATGGTTTGAACCACGGTCCGTCGATGAGGCCATCATCCCTGGCAGTAGGAAAGCATGAAATTCGCAGACCACGAGTCCAACAATGGACCGTCTTCCAGACGATGGACCGTCGTTTGGACTCATTAGGTCCCAAGCACCATGCCGCCTAAAAATACACCTATGAAGACTAAAGCCAAGGAGACAGAGGCTCTCATCCGAAAACATAGAAAAATTTAGGATGAGGCCACTGAGTCGGAGGAGAGCGGCTCGGAAGAACTTTATGAGATCGAGTCTGACCCGAAGGCCATTCCTAGGACCACAAGGCAGCCTCAATAGATGATAGTACTATGGGCACCGATCGCGAGGGCTCAAAGGATGCGACACCAGGAACTGGCGCTTAGGTGCCACAGGTATGTTCTCGTCCCCCTATGTTCGGTATTTTCATTAGTGCATTGAGGATAATGCATACCTCTTTTGGTGGGGTGCGGGCAACATGAGGTGTTCGCTATTTTGATGGGTCTCTTGGTGAAGTCTGAGTAGCCGAGAGACCCGCATCATGCTTCTACGTTAAATCAAGCGCTGCATGGGAGGCAACCCATGAGGGTACTCATAAGGTACCCGAATCCTTAGGGTTTTCTTGCCTGTGTTCTTTCCCTAAAGATTTTTTATTTTCTAATTGAACCGACACGTGTAGTATAGGTTGTCTATAGTAAAAGAAGAAAAGGAACTTAGCGCAGTCTGTGATATGATTTTCAGAACTAAAAGTTTGATTGAAAAAAATGGAGACCCTCTGAATTTTGTGTGACATGATTGTATCTGTTTTTGATAGACTGACCGCTATGGATCCGTGCATGACATTAGGACTTAATCGACTTGATGAATGACTTAAGCTAAGAGCACGAACCTAATAAGTAGCACGTAATCATTGACTCTGTGTCATGTGTGTGTGAGCTAAACTTGTTGGTTCTTGCTTTGTGTGCCAATCTAGAACTTGCCCGGTTAGTCTTGCTTAGGTTGTAGGATGGTTGGTTAGGAAAGGATCATAGGCTATTTGTAAACTAGTCCACTTTATCCAAATGATCGACCAAATGATGTAAATACCCTTTTGATCCCTGATTTTAAGCCTAAATTGATCCTTTTGTTGTTTAGCCCTATCACCTTCCCCGTCTTTTTGTAAACCTTTAGTTTGGCCCTGGTCCCTCTTTGTACATCGTGTACCTCAACTCAGGCAAATCGCCTAAGTTGAGGGTGGTTACTGTAGAGGTGAGTGTAGAGTAGGGTATGAAAAGAAAGGGCTAGGAATGAAAAAGGAAAATAACGAGTTGGGTGGCAGCATTGAGACAAAGGAAAAGAAAGAAAAGAAAAAGAGAGTGTGAAAAGAGAAAACAAAGAAAAATAGTTGATTTTGAAATAAAAGCCGCACCCGTCACTTGTTGAAAAGATAAAAAGAAAGAAAAAGGGAGGAAACAAATATAGTTGGCCGGATAAGTAAAACAAAGATAGTGTAGTGCCAAGGAGGGCTTAGTCACTAATTCTCATATCTACCATACCCATCCCCGAGCCTACGTTACAAGCTGAATAAAGTCCTATAGTGATCCTAACCCAATTGTTCAAAAATTGAGGAGTAGAAAATACGGGAAAGCCTATGGTATTGTGCACACATTGCTTGAACATCTATTGTGAGTGCGAGTGTTAGTTCAGTCCCTGAAATCTTGATTATATTGTTGTGCGATAGGGACTTCTTTGTAGTGAGGGCACTAGAGCAACGTTGACTACTAACTGTTAGTGTGAGTCTCGTATGTGTATGTTACGTCATCTGTTGATAGTATAATGTCATCCATGCATCCTCTTGTGTTGTCTTGATAGTCAGAGCAAATGCATTGGTTTTGTATCAAAAAGGTTGGGGGATACATGTTATGAGCTGAATTGCTAAATAACGATGACTGCCGTAGTTCCTAGTTTTCTTTTGCTAATAGCATTATTATAGAATAGTTTCTTTGTACATCGCTTGAGGACAAGCAACAGTCTTAAGTTGAGGGTGTTGATGTGGTGTAGAAATACGCCACTTTCGACGCTTAATACTTAAGATTTTTGCATGTTCTTTAGCATTTTATATGTAGATTTTATGATTTTGGGTAAGTGTGCAAGCAAATTTGATCATGGAGCAAAAGATGAAAAATTAGCTAAAGTCTGAGCATTACAGTGACGATGAGTCAAGATGACAGGCTGTGATTTCAAAGGACAGACCCATCACTGACACTCGTCGTCCAAAGTTCTGAAAAGGGTGCAAGGCTAGAAAGAAGGCACGGCTGTGTTGACGATCCATAATATCAAAGTATAGATCCATCTATGTGACACGTCATTTGAGGTTTAGAAGATGTGCCCAAGTATGGAGGAAAGGATGATTCCAAAGACGAACTGTACTTCTAAAGAATGGTTCATCCTGTTGACACGTCGACTGAAGATTTGTAGAGGTGACAAAGGGTAGTAGGGATTACGAATTGAAAGAACAGACCGTGCTTCTAAAAGACGGTCCGTCATTGTGACTCGTCATCACTAAAGTAGAGAAGGCACCAAAGTAGGCCAGGAAACCACGAGTCCAAGGATGAGTCATCATTTAAAAGAAGGACTCGTGGTCCCAGTTGTCATTTTAAAGATTAGAAGACCTTGACCAGCAGGACCATGGTTGACCTGAGAAGACCACAGACCGTCATTCCAAACGACGAATTGTCAACCTGACCCGTGGTCCCTGCCGAGCCAGTTTCCTAGTTGTATTAGGAAAGGATTTCTTTTTGTCGATAAATACTTTCCCCTAGGTTTTATTTTACGTGTGTTGAACGTTGTTACTCGTTACTTTTCAGATATTTACTGCATTATTTTTTGTGTTGAATTCAAAGCTTAGTTCTTGGTAATTCAAAGTGTTCTTGAGATTATTCTTCAAGATTCCGGTTTTCTTTATTTTTCTTTGTAAGTATCTCTTGATGATTGCTCAAACAAACATTTATTACATGCTTATGAACATGAGTAGCTAAATCCACAACTAGGGTTGTGGAAACCATGAAGGATTAATGAAGTAGGCTAAGTACGTAGGTGATCTAGGGAGGTGTTCATGCATGTATTGTTCTTCCCTTCGCTTTGATTGCTTTTTAATAGTTGCAAACATTAGAACTTGCCTTATCCTTACTTGTCGGACCAAGGAGGTAATGGATGGGAAAAGGGTTGTAAACAACAAGATTCGAGGCTACCAACCCTCGTCTAATAGCTTGACCTTGTCCGGGAATAACTAATCTGGGATCAAGGGTAAGGGTTAGTAAAGCGACACCCGCGGCTAGACCAAGACGTGTGGTGAAATTCACCTAGTTGCCGGACCAAGGAATTAGGTGAACCTAACTTGCCGATTCTTTATGCTAAGCACCAAACTAGTGAACCAAGTACTAAAGCCTTACTAAGTTATGATTTCATGGGGACCATTTCCCTAGTCACTTCTCTTATTGATAATAATTCTTGAAATTGACAATGGTTACTTGATATGTTTTTGTTACATTAATTATTTATTACTACAAAACCCCCCTTTACGGGAAATAATTGACTAAAAGCCTGAAGTAAACATTAATCAACCATAATCCTACCATATTCCCTATAGGATCGACCCCAACCTTTAGTTGGGTTCTATATTTGAACAGCGACCGTTTGCGCTTCTTTTAGAGGTGTAATTTGGGCGCATCATATATTTTTGCCTATTATTTGCCTTGTTTGGGGTTTGCTAATGAGTCATTAGTTGTACCTGTATCTATTTCAACCCCAATATGAGATTCTTTAGTAGTGGATCAGATTGTGAGATCCTGTATGATTTCTATTGGTGATAGTGAGACTTGGGGTGCTTTGATGATTCTTTATATTTTAGACTTTGATGTGATTCTAGGTGTACTGGTTATCCCTACATCGAGCGGTTTTGGATTGTTATACCAAGACCGTTACTATAGCCATCCCCAGCATATCCCCGGTTATGTGGCAGGGTTCTGTTAGCCTCGCACCATCTGGGATCATCTCTTGTCTTTGAGCTAGGAAGTTGATTTCTCATGGGTGTTTGGTTTATCTAGCATATGTCTGAGATTCTAGTGCCTACCCTTCTTCTACTAAGTCGGTTTCTATGGTTAGAGATTTCCTAGATGTGTTCCTTACCGACCTTCCAGGCCTTCCACTTGAGAGAGATATTAATTTCGCTATTGAGTTAGAGCTGGGCACCAACCTATTTCTATTTCTCCTTACCGTATGGCTCCAGCTGAGTTGAGAGAGCTTAAGGAGCATCTCCAGGATTTGTTAGCTAAGGGTTTTATCAAGCCTAGTGTGTTGCCTTGGGGTGCTTCAGTTTTGTTTGTAAAGAAGAAATATGGGTCGATGTTGATGTGTATAGATTATAGGCAGCAGAATAAGGTGAATGTAAAGAATAGGTTTCTGATGCCGTGTATAGATGACTTGTTTGATCAGCTTCAGGGTTCCGTTGTGTTTTTGAAGATAGATTTGAGGTCTGGCTACCACCAGTTAAGGAATAGGGCAGAGGACATCCCTAAGAAAGCATTCAAGACACATTATGGCCACTATGAGTTCCTAGTGATGTCTTTTGGTTTGACTAATGCCCCCGCAACTTTCATGGACTTGATGCACAGGGTGATTAGCCTATATTTAGACTCATTTGTGATAGTATTCATAGATGACATCCTGATATACTCATGGAGTAGAGATGAGTATGAGCAGTACTTGAGGATTATACTCAAGACTTTGAGAGATCATCGGCTTTATGACAAGTTCTCAAAGTGTGAATTTTGACTTGAGTTAATAGAATTCCTAGGATATGTGGTGTCTAAGGATGGGATTAGATTGGACCCGGGGAAGATTTTGGCTATTCATGATTTGCCGAGACCGACTACCCCTACTGAGGTTCGCAGCTTTATTGGGTTAGCAGAGTCTACAAGAGGTTTGTCGAGGGGTTTTCTTCCATAGAAGCACCTTTGACTATGCTGACTAAGAAGGATGTCCCATTTAAGTGGTCGTAATAGTGCAAGGATAGCTTTTAGAGACTTAAGGCCTTATTGACTTCAGCTCCAGTGTTGACTTTGCCAGTTAAGGGTCAGAGCTTCTCGATATATTATGATGATTCAGGGGTTGGTCTTTGTTGTGTATTGATGCAATAGGGTCGATTGATAGCTTATACATTGAGGGAGCTAAAGGTTCACGAGTACAACTACCCTACTCATTACCTAGAGTTAGTGGCGGTAGTCTTCGCACCGAGCTGAACTTGTGGTAGCGGAGATGGATTGAGTTACAAAAGGATTATGACTTCACTATTTTGTATTATCCGGGCAAGGCAAACGTGGTAGCGGATGCCTTGAGTCATAAGATGGTGAGTATGGGCAGCCTAGCTTCACTTTTAGTTTTAGAGTAGCTATTGGCCTTGGACATCTAGTCCTTGGCTAACCATTTGGTTAGGCTTGACCTGTCAGATCCTAGCAGTGTTCTCGTCAGTATTGAGGTTTGCTCTACCTTAGTTGATCAAATTCAGAGCCATCAGTTTGAGGATTAGCGATTGTGTGACCATCGTGATCAGGTTATTTGGGGTGAGGCTAGCCGAGCTACTCTAGATTCAGATGGTGTTCTGAGGTTTGATAGTCATCTTTGTGTTTTGAGAGTTGGGGATTTGATTTAGTTGATTCTCTGTGAGGCGCATTGTTCTAGATATTCCATCCATCTTAGCGTAGCCAAGATGTACATAGATTTGAGATATCTTTACTAGTGGAGTGGTATGAAGTGGGATGTAGCGGAGTTTGGATCTTGGTGCTTGAACTGTCAGCAGGTTAAGTTCGAGCACATGTGACCTGGTGGTTTGATGTAGCAATTTCCCATTCTTGAGTGGAAGTGGGAAGGGATTACTATGGACTTTATAGTTGGGTTACCACGTACTTCTTAAGGATTTGACTCTATTTGGGTGATTGTTGATTAGCTGACTAAGTCAGCACACTTCTTACCGGTCCATTCTACTTATAGTGCAGAGAGGTTAGCTCAGATTTACCTTCGTGAGATTGTTCGGTTGCATGGGGTCCCAGCTTCTATCATTTCAGACTGTGGAACTCAGTTCACATCTCAGTTTTGGAGGTCTATTCAGCGAGAATTGGGTACAGAGGCTTAGCTTAGTACCACATTCCACCCTCAGGACAGATAGCCAGTCCGAGAGGACTATTCAAGTCCTAGAGGACATGCTTCGGGATTGTGTTCTTGACTTTGGAGGTTCTTGGGATCAGTTTGTGCCTTTGGACGAGTTTGCTTATAATAATAGTTTTCATTTGAGCATTGGTATGGCACCTTTTGAGGTGTTGTATGGTAGGCATTGTACATCTCTGGTGGGTTTGTTTGATGGTTTGGAGTTAAGGACACAGAGTGCAGATTTTCTTCGTGATTCCTTAGACAGAGTCCAAGTGATTCAGGATAGACTTTGGGCAGCCCAAAGTAGGCAGAAGAGCTACGCTGATTGTAGACTTCGTGCCTTAGAGTTTAGTGTTGGTGACTTGGTGTTCCTCCGTGTATCGCCCATAAAGGGTGTGATGAGATTTAGGAGGCGGGTAAAGCTTAGCCCCAAGTACATTGGGCCGTTTGAGATCCTTTAGAGAGTTGGTAGTGTTTCCTATATGCTAGCCATGCCTCCAATGTTTTCAGCAATGCACACGATTTTTCATGTATCGATGCTGAGGCAGTATGTTCCAGATGAGTCTCATGTGTTGCAGTGGGATACAGTTTAGTTGGATGAGAGTTTGGCCTTTGTTGAGGAGCCGATAGCTATTCTGGCCAGCGATGTCAGGAGATTCAGATCTAGAGAGATTTTGGTTGTTAAGGTTCAGTGGAGGCACCATCCAGTTGAGAAGGCTACCTAGGAGACCGGGAGAGAGATGAGGGCCCAGTATCCGCAGTTGTTCGAGCCTTCAGGTACTTCCTTATTCTTGGCTTTCGAGGACAAAAGTATTTTTTAGTAGTGGATGATGTAATGATACTTCCGTTCATTCCCACATTTACGCTTTCTTTATACTGTTATATCTTGACCATAGCAGCCCCAAGTCATTTATGGCTTGCTGGGACTGGTGGTTTAATGCCCTGGCCGCTTGTTTGGTCGTTATGGTCGTTCCCTATTTTAGAGCCTTAACGTAGGATATCATTGACTTTGGTCAACATTCTTGGTAAACACATTGAGAATCAAATTCCAACGGTCCCATTAGCTCTGAATCATGGATTTTGGTCTAGATGGACCCTTGGTCGGGGTCTGGGATCTTTTGGTTTGGTTTTGTGTTGGTTTTTGTGTTTTCTACCTAGTTAAACTTAAAATTTTGACTTTGGTCAACATTCGAAGATGACGGCCTCGGATTCAAATTCTGACAGCACTATTAGCTCTAGAATGTCGACTCTAGGCTAGGGGGACCTTTGGTTTGTGTCTCGAAGCTTTCGAACTCGTTTTAGGCCATAGGGTTCCATTTTGGAAAAGTTGTCCTAAAGTTGGTTTTTCGGCGTGAGGCTCCACTTTTCATTTTATCAACCTCCTTTTGGTTTTTCATCGATTCTATTGAGTTTGGAATGCCATTTTTAGTTGAATAGCTCATCTCATTAAAAATCTGCCATTGAAAATCTTCCATTGAAAATCAGACTCATTCCCGAGGGTCCATCAATTGAAAATCTGCCAAAGTTGGCATTGGACTGTTGTTGTTGCTAGTATGGGTTCCAGGGCGTCACCTGGGCCGCGCCTACATGCGGGGGCATGCGCCTGCGTGCCATCCAGGCCATGGGTACCAGTTCCCCTATGTGTGCCAGCCCACCTGGGTGCCAGTGCACCTGCAGCGTGTGGCCGCTGATGCGCCAGTGCTTCTCCGCCTGTATGGCCGTTGAGGCGCCTGGGCATGACAACTTATAATTTATTCTCTTTTCAAAATTCCAGCTTATTTCCCCAACTTCAAATTCATTTTTCTCCTCTATTGTTGCTCCAAAAAACCTTCATTTCTTCTCCTGATCATTCCGGAGGATTATATACTTTGGGTCTGTGGACGTTCTTGGCTTCTAGAATTGGTAAGTTTTCGTGTCAATTTCTGTTAAAATTCCATAAATATTCCTTCTTTAATTCCTTAGTTTAGGGGCTGTTTGAGCCCTTATTCATGGTCCATTTTCGCTCAATTTTGGGGAATGAACTCCCGAGAACATAGGGAATATTGTGGTGTTTTTCATTTTTGGCTTTGAGTTTCAGGGTCCATGGGCCCGCTTATGACCCAAATTTCGACTCGGCTATACTTTTAGCAATATAGGTATCATTAGTCTTATTTTAACGCGTAGATTACCTTCTTGATAGTTTGATCGCATTTTGGAGCTTCTCGGAGCGGTTCAGGCTTAGACATCATCATTCTAGCAGCTTATCATCGGACGACAGGTAGGTTACAGTTTAACTCTTCTAGACATTGCATATATTGTCTATAATTGTACTAATTAGCACCCTTGGGTTGGGTTTATTAGCTAGGTACCCCGGACCTTGTCCGCTTCTTCATGTTCATCTTATTTTTGCTTCGATGATTATAGTATTTGATGTAGTTGATAGTATCACCCCTGTGGTCCTGTGTGGCCTTGTATTTGACTTTGAACCACAGATGGTGGATTATTTGGGAATGTTTGTGAGTCCTGAACATTGATATTTGATTATTGAGCTCGTTATTTATGTTGTAGAGAGAATGGAACTTGTGTAGGGCCGATAGGTTCATTGTGAGCCATTGGGCTACTGTTTGTGATTGGTCATATCATTATCATACATATAGAGGGGGTTTCTACATGTTTTACTACCGTTTTGGCTTCGGGGTGACTATTGATGGTTTTCTAAACCTTGCATGGCCCCGAGGGCCTGTTTTTAGTAAAAATGTTTATAAAAGCTTTGGAACTGATTATCGTTGATCTTCTTGGGGTAAGAGAGTTAAATGGATGATTTTATCACTGTTTTCATACTTATAATAGACTCTTGTAACACCCTGAAATTTGAACCAGCCTTTAAACTTTGAAACTCTGCAAAATTCTGAACTTCCAAAAACCACGAGCCGTGGATTAAACCATGAGCCATGGAATGGACTTTTGAAATAAGTCCTGCACAACACCCTCAGGTCTGAGAAAACAGATTGAGTTTCAAGGTTCGTAGATGGTTCCACAGGTCGTGGAACCAGTTCATGGAACTCAGACGAAGGGCAATCATTTTCCCCAAGAAACATGAATGGTTTCTATGACTTGTGAATGCTTCACGAGTCATGTTGTTAACTCGTAGAACCATGTTTCGTAGTTGTTCTTTTAGTCTAGGAACCACAATTCGTGGTTCAATCTATGACTCATGGACTGCCCTCATGGAACCTGAAGAAGCAATTTTAAGTTGATTTTCTAAATTAAATCCTTAGGTTATTTTGGTAATTACCCACCCTTTTAACTCCTAAGTGAGGTCATTTTGGATATTTTTAGTAGGGTTTCATCCCTAATTAGCCTAAGTCTTTTCTCAAACTCTTTTTCAATCCTAAAAGAAGAAAGGGTCTCCATTCTCTCAAGCTTCAAACTCCAAGCTAAGGATTCCACCTTCAAGTTCTTATCCCTCTCATCCTAGATTAAGAAAGCTTTTATTCAGGTATGTGGGTATTCAATAAGGGATTCTTCCACACTAATGCCCCAAAACCCCTAAATTCTACATTGATTTTCATTAACTTCAAATTAGGGTTCTTACCTAATTCTCATCGACTTTTCTATAAATTATTTTCTCATGAGTCTACCATGAAATCTAATTCTAAATTACATGATTTTGTATGGGTTTTTGCAATTAAATTCCTACTTCATGAATTGAAGGCTTGGTCTAGCCAATTTTGCATGCATGGATTGATTTAAGTAAATTGGCATATTTTATAGCATGATCTCATGAATTTCAAGAAATTTCATGCCTAGTTCTTGTTTTATGAAATCATGCATGATTATAGGATTGAACTAGTGCCATGCAAACTTCTAAGATATGAATTATTAAGAAAGACAAGACACTCGATGTGCCATCAATACTCATGAATGATTTTTCTAAAATAAGGTTTGTGAGTATTATGAAGATCCGAGTTGTAAACATGATTATATGAGCCTTATGATATATATTTTTTGGGAGTAGTATTTAACACCGAGCAATGAGGGTTCTAAATAACCCAAGTCCAAAACTACGTTGCCACCGTAGGTTACCCTTTGTGGCTTATGACAATATCCTTATGAACATGGTTCTAACCTTGGCCAGTTAGGACAACCTTTTTTGATGTGGGTGTATGACAACAGACTCCATGGTGCTCAACATGGTTTATGTCGGTTAAGAGAAACTACCCTATGAATGTTTTCAAGCTTTTAAGTACATGATATTCTACTTTGAAGCTTTACTTATTACTTTATGTCTTATGCTTAAATTATGATTTTTCTATGTTTTCTTCTATTATGAATGAACTCAGATTTAAGCATGTTTTAAGTACATTTACTCATGATATTGCATATACTCAGATACTCAGTACATCCTATTGTACTAAGGAACATTCTCGCACTACATCCTATCATGATGTAGATTCAGGGTCTCGATTCCAGACTCGTGGCTAGAGACAGTCCAGGAGTTCCAGCCTAGAGTTGGTGAGTCCTTATCCTTTGAGGACTAGCATCAATTTAGCTATCTTGTTATCTTTCTTTCAGTACTTAAAGTTAGTTGGGTTCTTGTCCCAGCAACTCATGATGTCAGTTTAGAGGCTTTTCAGACATAGCTAGATATTTTGTATTTGAGTTCAGATTCTACCACTCTTAGACCTTTATCTTATGTTTAGTTGGATTGCCTACTTCCATTATTTATGCTTCCACTATTTTTTTTATTATGTTGTTTATGTCATGCTAAGACCAAAGGGTTAGCTTGGGGCCACTTGTGATCCCAAGTCTTGTGTTATATCTAGGGGGTAACCTCGGGGTCTGACAAACTTGGTATCAGAGCATCAGGTTCAATAGTCCCAGGGTATTTGAAAGCCACATCAAGTAGAGTCTCTTTCATGGGTGTGAAGTGCGCCACACTTATGAGGGGGTAAGTATGAGGTGTCTTAGGAAAAACTTCACTTCTTTCATGATCATGTCGTGCGATAGAGTTTAATCTAATCTTTATGCATTTCAGATTATGCCTCCTCGTCGTGCCATGCCTCATCGATCCAATGCCCAAAATGCTAATCCTCTAGTTCTATACCATAAGGTCACTAATGCGGAGTTTAGGAATACCATTCAGATATTAGCACATGCCATGGCGAATCAGGCTAATTAGCCAGCACTTATTCCTACTAACCCTCATGGTGGGGCAGTTACTGCTAGAATTTGGGATTTCATTCGCATGAACCCACCTGAGTTCTTGGGTTCTAAGGTTGGTGAGGATCCACAAAATTTCATGGATGGGGTGAAGAAGATTTTAGAAGTGATGCAAGTTATTGGTATAGATGGTGTTGAGCTAGCTTCCTATCAGGACAAGGATGTGGCTCACATTTGGTATACTCAGTGGAAGGATGCTAGGGGCAGAGATGTAGTCCCAATGCCTTGGGAGTGCTTTGAGAGAGCATTTCTTGATCGGTTATTCCCTAGGGAGTTGAGGGAGGCTAAGGCTGCTGAGTTTATGAATCTAAGGCAAGGGTCGATGTCAGTCCAGGAGTATGGGTTGAGGTTCATTCAGCTTTCTAGGTATGCCCCATCTATGGTGGCCGATTTGAGAGCATTAATGGGAGTGTTCATGTACGTAATATTCGACTTGGTGAGAAAGAAGTGCAAAAATGCTATGTTGTTGGGAGATATGGACATCTCTATGCTTATGACCCATGCTCAACAGATTGAACAAGATAAATTGAAGGAAATGGCAAGGGAGAATAAGAGAGGAAGAACAGAGAATTTGGGTTTCAGTCTTCAAAATTCCGGGGGCGGATATCGTTCTTCATTTCAGAAGAGGTCATCAGGTCCTATACCATCATCATCTAGTGCTCCAACTCAGTCCCCCAGGCCTAGGCATGATCAGGAAGGTAGAGGATCGGGTTCTCAGTCTCAGGATAGTGTTACAAAAGGGGTTTTCCACCCTATTTGCAATAAGTGTGGAAAGAGTCACCCGGGAGAGTGCCTCTGGGGAACAGGTGGATGCTTTGGGTATGGACAGGTTGGTCATAGTATCAGGTATTGCCCTTCATCCAAGAAGTGGCATGAAGGTGGCCAGACTCAGTCTACTTCAGCACCTCCAGCAGACCGTCAGGTTCAGCAGGGTACCACTTCCAACACTGGTGGTGGTTAGCACCAAAACCGTCTCTATGCTATGTCATCTCGCCAGTATCAGGAAAATTCCCCATATATTATCACTGGTATATTACAAGTCTTCTCTTTCAATGTTTAAGCTTTGCTAGACCTCGAGGATTCCTTTTCTTTTGTGACCCATTATGTTGCTTGCAAGTTCAAAGTCAATTGTGAACTAACCTTAGAACCTTTTTATGTCTCCACTCCTGTTGGTGAGTCAGTCCTAGCCAAGAGAATCTATAGAAATTGTCCTATCACAATCCTTCATAGAGTCACTTCAGTCGATCTAGTAGAGTTGGAGATGACTGATTTTGATATTATTCTTGGTATAGATTGATTGCATGCATGTTATGCCTCAGTTGATTGTTGTACCTGAGTAGTCAGTTTCAAGTTTCCAAATAAACCTATCTTAGAGTGGCAGGGTAGTCCTCCATCTTTAAAGGGTCATTTCATATCTTATCTTAAGTCTAGGAAGATGATTTCTAAGGGTTATGTCTATCATATAGTTTAGGTTATAGATTCAGAGTCCGAAACCTTATCTCTCCAGTCAGTTCCTATTGTGAATGAATTTTTGGAAGTGTTTGCCAAGGATCTTCCCAGAGTTCCTCCTGAGTGGGAGATCGACTTTGGGATAGACCTTCTCCCAGATATGCAACCTATCTTTATTCCTCCTTATCGAATGGCTCCAGTAGAGCTTAAGGAATTGAAAGATCAGTTGAAAGACCTTCTTGATAAGGGTTTTATCAAACCCAACATCTCTCTATGGAGTGCTCCAATCCTATTCATGCGCAAGAAGGATGGTTCTCTCAGAATGTGTATTGACTATCGTCAATTGAACAAGGTCATAATCAAGAATAAATATCCCATTCCTAGAATTGATGACTTGTTCGATCAGCTTTAGGGTGCCAGTTATTTCTCCAAAATTGACATTAGATCCGGTTATCATCAACTCCGTGTTCGAGAGTGTGACATTCCAAAGCCATCATTCAGAACTTGGTATGGTCATTATGAATTTGTGGTTATGTCTTTTGGACTAACGAATGCTCCTGCAGCCTTTATGGAATTGATAAACCGCGTGTTCAAACAATATTTGGATATGTTTGTGATTGTTTTCATTGATGATATTCTTATCTACTCTCAGAGTGAGAATGAGCATGCGGAACATCTGAGAGTTTTGTTGCAAACTCTCAAGGATCGTCAGTTATTTGTTAAGTTTAGTAAGTGTGAATTCTAGATGCAGTTTGTTGCTTTTCTGGGTCATATTGTGACTAGAGATGGTATTCGAGTTGATTCACAGAAAATAGAGGCAGTGAAGAACTGGCCTAGACCCACTTCCTCATATGATATTAGGAGCTTTTTGGGTTTGGATGGTTACTATAGGAGATTTGTGAAATGGTTTTCTTCTATAGCTGCCCGATTGACCAAGTTAACTTAGAAGAAGGTTAAGTTTCAGTGGTCTGATGAGTGTGAGAAGAACTTTCAGGAATTGAAGACTAGGTTGACCACAACCCCAGTTTTGGCTCTACCCGAGGTCTTAGACGGCTTTGTTGTATATTATGATGCTTCTAGGATTGGTTTGGGTTATGTTTTGATGCAGTGTGGTAAGGTGATTGCTTATGCTTCTAGACAGTTCAAGAGTCATGTGAAAAATTACCCAACTCATGATCTTGAGTTAGCAGCGGTGGTTTTTGCTTTGAAGATTTGGAGGCACTACTTGTATGGTGTCCATGTGGATTTGTTTACCGACCATAAGAGTCTTCAGTAAATGTTCACTCAGAAAGAATTGAATCTCCATCAAAGGAGATGGCTTGATCTTCTTAAGGATTATGATATGAGTGTGCTTTACCATCCGGGTAAGGCAAATGTAGTGTCTGATGTGCTTAGAAGGTTGTCTATGGGAAGTATATCCTTGGTTGAGGACAGAAAGAAGGAATTGGCTAAGGATGTTCATAGACTTGCTTGATTGGGAGTTCGCCTTACAGATTCAGTGGATGGTGGTGTTATTGTTCAGAATGCATCTTTGGTAGTGGAAGTGAAGGAGAAGCAAGACATCAATCCTATTTTGCACCAATTGAAGGGTGCAGTCCATTAGCAGAGGGTAGAGGTTTTCTCCCAAGAGAGAGATGGTGTGCTTCAATATCTGGGCCAATTGTGTGTTCCAAAAATAGATGGTTTGAAACAACGGATTTTGATTGAGGCTCACAGTTCTAGGTATTCTATTCACCCCAGCGCCATCAAGATATATCGTGATCTATAAGAAGTCTATTGGTGGAATGGCATGAAGAGGCACATAGCATATTTTATGGCTAAGTGTCTCAATTGTCAACAAGTGAAGGTAGAACATCAGTGACCGGGTGGTATGACTCAGGAATTGATCTTTCTACTTGGAAGTGGGAAGCAATCAATATGGACTTCACTACAAGCTTACATTGTACTCGCAGATAGCATGATTCCATTTGGGAGATTTTTGATAGGATGACTAAGTCATCCTATTTCTTGGTTGTTAAGAATACTGATTCAGCAGAAGACTATGCCAGGCTCTACATCCGTGAGATTGTCAGATTGCATAGGGTTTCATTTTCTATCATCTCGGATAGGTGTACTCATTTCACATCCTAGTTTTGGAGATCTTTTCAGAAGGGCCTTGGTATTCAGGTGAGACTTAGCACAACGTTTCACCCACAAATGGATGGCCAGGCTGAGCATACTATTCAGACCTTAGAGGACATGTTGAGAGCATACATGATCGATTTCAAAGGTAATTTGGATGATCACTTACCTCTTATTGAGTTTTCCTACAACAACAACTTTTATTCTAGCATCCAGATGGCCTTATGAGGCACTTTATGGATGGAGGTGTAGATCTCCTATTGGTTGGTTTGAGGTAGTTAAAGCAACTTTGATTGGTCCAGATTTGGTTCATGAGACTATGGAGAAAGTTTAAATTATTAGGGAGAGGTTGAAGACCTCTCAAAGTCGACAGAAATCTTACGCAGATGTAAGAAGAAGAGAATTGGAGTTTGAGGTTGATGATTGGGTATTTCTGAAGGTGTCACCCATGAAGGGTGTGATGAGGTTTGGTAGGAAAGGGAAACTTAGTCCCCGCTATGTAGGTCCCTACCGGATTCTGAGAAGAGTTGGTAGTGTTGCTTATGAGTTGGAGTTGCCAGCTGACCTTGAAGCAATTCATCTAGTTTTCTATGTTTCCTTATTGAAGAAGTGTGTTGGTGATCTGACCTTGATTATACCTTTAGAGGATGTGGGTGTGAAAGATAGCCTCTCTTATGAAGATGTTCCTATTGAGATTCTTGATCGTCAGATTCAAAGTTTAAGGAACAAAGAAGTTGCTTCAGTGAATGTCCTTTGGAGGAACCAACTATAAGGGAGCTACTTGGGAAGCAGAAGCAGCCATGAAAGCCAAGTACCCTCATATCTTTCCTTCCGATCCAGTTTCAGCTTAAGATAATAGTTTCCTCCTTAGTATGTCCCTCTGATTCTACTCAATCATTTTTCCTTATGATCCTAGCATGTATTCATATTTTTGGAGTTAGTTCAATCATGTTTATAAGTTGAAACTCAGTTTTCATGCTTATTCTTCAGTTTTCATGTTCTGTTGGTTTGTTTGATTGTGTTATCTCTATTTTTCCTTACTTAGTCTTTATTTGAGGATGAATGATCCTAAAGGGGAGATATTGAAACACCCCAAATTTCAAACCAGCCTTTAAACTCAAAAACTCTGTAAAATTCTGAACTTCCATAAACCACGAGCCCAAACCACGAGCCGTGGATTGAACCACAAGCCATGGAATAGACTTGTGAAATTAGTCCTGCAGACCACCCGTAGGTCTGATAACCACGATTGAGTTTCACAGTTTGTAGATGGTTCCACGGGTCATGGAACCAGTTCGTGGAACTCAGATTGAGGGCAGTCATTTTCCTCAGGAAACATGAATGGTTTCTATTACTCGTAGATGGTTCCACGAGTCATGTTATTACCTCATAGAACCATGTTCCATAGTTGGTCTTTTAGTCCAGGAACCACGAGAAAGAACCACGAGTCATGCTTCAATCTACGACTTGTGGACTGCCTCGTGGAACCTAAAGCCGCAGCTTTAAGTTGTTTTTCTAAATTAAAGTCCTGGGTTAGTTTGGTAATTACCCACCCTTTTAACTCCTAAGTGAGGTTGTTTTGGACATTTTTAGTACAGTTTCATCCCTAATTAGCCTAAGTCCTTTCTTAAACTCTCTTTCAATCCTAAAAGAAGAAAAGGTATCTATTCTCTCAAGCTTCAAGCTTCAAGCTTCAAGCTTCAAGCTCCAAGCTAAGGATTCCACCTTCAAGTCTCCATCCCTCTCATCCAAGATTAAGAAAGCTTTAATTTGGGTATGTGGGTATTCAATAAGGGATTCTTCCACCCTTATGCCCAAAACCCCCAAATTCTATATTGATTTTTATGAACTTCAAATTAAGGTTCTTACCTAATTCTCATGGATTTTTCTATAAATTGTTTTCTCATGAGTCTACCATGAAATCTAATTCTAAATAACATGATTTTGTATGGGTTTTTACAAGTAAATTCCTACTTTATGAATTGAAGGCTTGGTCTAGCCAATTTCGCATGCATGGATAGATTTAATTAAACTGACATATTTTATAGCATGATCTCATGAATTTCAAGAAATTTCATGCCTAGTTCCTATTTTATGAAATCATGCATGATTACGGGATTGAACTAGTGACATGCAAACTTCTAATACATGAATTATTATGAAAGACAAGACACCGGATGTGCCATCATTACTCATGAATGATTTTTCTAAAACAAGGTTTGTGAGTATTATGAAGATCCGGGTTGTAAATATGATTATATGAGCCTTATGATATATATATTTTTGGGAGTAGTATTTAGCACCAAGCGATGAGGATTCTAGATGACCCAAGTCCAAAACTACGTTGCCACCGTAGGTTACCCTTTGTGGCTTATGACAGAATCCTTATGAACATGGTTCTAACCTTGACCGATTAGGACAACCTTTTTCAGTGTGGGTGTATGACACCGGACTACATGGTGCTCAACATGGTTTATGTCGGTTAAGATAAATCCCCTATGAATGTTTTCAAGCTTTTAAGTATATGATATTCTACTTTGAAGCTTTACTTATTACTTTGTCTTATGCTTAAATTATGATTTTTATATGTTTTCTTCTATTATGCATGAACTCAGAATTAAGCATGTTTTAAGTACATTTACTCATGATATTGTATACACTCACATACTTAGTACATTCTATAGTACTGACGCATATTCTCGTGCTGTATCCTATCATAATGCAGATTCAGGCTCTCGATCCCAGACTCATGGCTAGAGACAGTCTAGGATTTCCAGCCCAAAGTTGGTATGTCCTCATCCTTCGAGGACTAGTATCAGTTTAGGTATCTTGTTATCTTCCTTTCAGTACTTAGAGTTAGCTGGGGTCTTGTCCCAGCAATGCATGATGTCAGTTTAGTGGCTTTTCAGACATAGCTAGATATTCTATATTTGAGTTCAGATTCTACCACTCTTAGACCTTTATCTTATTTTTAGTTGGATTACCTACTTCCATTATTTATGCCTCCGCTATATTTGTTATTATGTTGTTTACATCATGCTAAGATCAAAGGGTTAGCTTGAGGTCACTTATGATCCTAAGTCCTGTATTATGTCTAGGGGGTAACCTCGGGGTGTGATAACTCGGTTGGGCCGTAGTGCTAGATTTGGTTTCTTATTGATTTGAGATGGTACAAGACTTGGATAGGCCAAGCATCAAACTGGTTTTACTACTTTTTTTGACCCAGTTATCCCCGGGCAGCCTCGATGGGGATTTTGAGACTTGATTAAATGTTTTAGCCCTGGATAGGCTCCAGGCATGCATTTTCAAGGCTTTGGTTATGATTTGGATCTGGATATACTCTGGATTGTTATATTAATATTCTAAGATTTTGTATATGATCGAGTACCTTCATGGACCTTATCGATCTGGACTAGGGGCTATGTGTTGAGTGTGTCAGAGGAGGGGTATACGGTGTAGTTGAGGTATGTGGGTTGTTTCCTGCTATGGATCCTACCTGATGGGCCGATAGGCATTAAAGGAGGTACATACGGAGTTATTGTTCCACCTGGTTTTCACCATTGCATCATATCATTCATTTGCATGAGATTCCACCCTTGTTTGCTGTTTGCTAATTATACGCTCTGGTAGTATGGGATGACGGGGGCTTTATCTTCACTTGTATGTGTTCCTCGAGTGTATGGGTGCCTGTTGGGACTATAGGTAGACTTATTGTTATTTTATTGTGATACTAATCCTTATTGTGGTTACATTCGATGGTTGGTAATTGAGAGTTGTATTATATACGTCTGGTTCTCTTGATGGTTATACTTGGGCTATCGGTTGGTTATTCCTGACTTGACAATGGTATTAATAGCATGACTTGGTCATTAGTCTTGTTTTCGAGCATGATTATCATTATTTCCTTTCCTTCTTTCTTGTTTTTACTTGAGGTTACCAGTATACCGCCTTCTTTCTAAACTCTCCTTATATATATTGTTATGGCAAGGACCCCAAGTGCATGCTTTCTTTCCATCACATGTTTCTGTGAGATATATATATTTCTAGTAGCTAGCCAAGCATGTTTTTGTCTTCTTGTATTCTTCTGTGCTAGCTTCCATGTACCTATTCGTTGTTTCTGTGACTACTTGTTTCTTTCATGCTATATTATTGCTTTTCTAACGTATATGCACTAAGTCGACTTATGATGCCTATTGGGTACCCGTTGCATAGCAATTGGTGCTCATACTATACTATGTATCTTTCTAGTGCAGATCCTAGTGTAGAATATCGCCGCTGATTTATGAAGACTCATGCAGGCTGATTTTGGACTATCCGAGGCTGAGGGTTAGCTATTGACGATCGAGGATTAGCTTTTAGCTCATCTTTTGTATCTTGTACCCTTTTTTCTATTTAAAGACAGATGTGTATATATTCTCTTGGATCCTTTGTACTTTGTATATTTAGTACCGGCTTTTATACTATGATACTAGGTTTTGGGTTTGGTTTAGCTTTCGCTTATATATATTCTTGTTGCTTATCTTCTTCATTTATTTCCCTTGCTTCCGCTATTTATATCTTTTGCATTCTTATTAGATAGTAGCCCATTACTAACTGTTCTGGGCTACAAGGATTGGTTCACCTACTGAAGGGGTTGTAGGTGTCATCATGATCTAGAAATTGGGTTGTGACAGGGTCACTTGTGGCTCTAAGCACTGTGTTACATTGAGGGTGTAGGCTTGGGTCATGACAAACTTGGCATCAGAGCATCAGGTTTAAGATGTCCTAGGGTGTCTAAAATCCACGTTAAATAGAGTATTTTTCATGGGTGTGAAGTGCACCACACTTATGAGGGAGAGGCTATGAGATATTTTAGAAAATTTCCCTTCTTTCATGTTCAATATCATGCGGCAGAGTTTAACTCTATTTCTTCTTATAATTAATGCTTTACACATTTCAAATAATGCCTCCACGTAGAAATAATGTGAGGAATGCTAATCCTCCACTTCCATATCATGAGGTCACAAACGTCAAATTCATAATACCATTCAGATATTGGCTCAAGCTATGACCAACCAGGCAAATCAGCAGGCTGCAGCCCCTACTAACCCAAATAGTGGGACAATTGTAGCCCGGATCAGAGACTTTATTCGCATAAACTTGATAGAGTTCTTTGGGTCAAAGGTAGATAAGGATCCACAAAACATCATTGACAAAGTGTAAAAGATCCTCAAAGTTATGCAAGTAAATACTACTGCGAGTGTGGAGCTAGATTCTTATCAGCTCAAGGATGTGTATCACATTTGATTAACCTGGTGGAAGGATAATAGTGGTAGAAATGCAGCTCCGATGACTTGGGATTATTTTATTGGCGGTTTTATAGATTGATTCTTCCTAAGAGAGTTGAGGGAGGAAAAAGTTGAAGAATTTGTGAACTTGAGGCAAGGGTCTATGTCAGTAAAGGAGTATGGGTTGTAATTTACTCAACTCTCCAGGTATGCTCCAGAGATGGTGTTCGAGCCGAGGGCTAGGATAAGCAAGTTCTTTTTTGGAGTGTAAGACTTGGTTAAGAAAAAGTGCAAGACCATTATGCCTATTGGGGATATGGATATCTCCAGACGTATGACTCATGTCCAAAGGATTGAGGAGGATAAACTGAAGGAGAGGGAACGAGAAAATAAGAGGTCCAGAACAGGTAACTTTGATTACAGCCAACAGAAAACTAGGGCTGGAAATAGGTCTTCTTTCTAGAAAAGGTGATCTGAATCAACACCTTCTTCAGTTAGTGCTCCATCTCCCAAACCTCAACATGATTAGAGTAATAGAGCATCAGGCTCAAAGTCTCATGGCAGTGTTGCAGGCAGCCAATATTTCTAGTATGTCCTAAGTGTGGTAGGAACCATCCAGGTGAGTGCCTTGCTGGTAGGGAGGGTTGTTTTGGATGCGGTCAGTTTGGCCACAGGTTGAGGAATTTCCTCTTCACTGGATGTGGGGATGGGAGTAATAGGGCTTAGTCCACTAATTTAGTAGCTCTAGCAGGTTACACAACTCAGCAGGGTACTACTTCTGGTTTATGCGGTGGTCAGCACCAAAACTGTCTCTATGCCATGTCATCTCGCTAGGACTAAGAGAGCTCACTTGATGTAGTCACTGGTATGTTGCAAGTCTTTTCTCATGATGTGTATGTTTTATTAAACCTTCGGGATTCATTGTCTATTGTGAACCCCTATGTTGTATGTAAATTTGGAGTCAGTCCTGAACAACTTCTAGAACCCTTTTCAGTTTCCACCCTAATCGGTGAGTCAATCATAGCACAGAGAGTGAACAGATATTGCCCAGACTTAGTCTTCTATAGAGTCACCTTAGCTGATCTAGTAGAATTAGATATGAACAATTTTGATATCATTCTTGGCATGGATTGGCTACATGCATGTTATGCCTCAGTCGAGTGCAGAACCAGAGTAGTAAAATTTCAATTTTCAAATGATTCTGTCTTAGAGTGGCAGGATAGTACTTCAATGCCTGTAGGTCATTTCAAATCTTACCATAAGGCTAGGAAGATGATCTGTAAAGGGTGAATTTATCATATAGTTTGGGTTCAATACACTGAGTCCGAGACCTCATCTCTCCACGCAGTTCTAGTAGTCAGTGAGTTCCTTGAGGATCTGCCCAGAGTCCTTTTTGAGCAAGAGATTGACTTTGGGATAGATCTTCTTCCCGATACACAACTCATAACTATTTCTCCTTATATAATGGCTCCAATAGAGCTTAAAGAATTGAAAGATCAGATATAAGCCCTCTTAGATAAAGGTTTCATCAGACCCAGTATTTTCTCATGGGGTGCTCCAGTACTTTTTGCGTGAAATAAAGATGGTTCTCTCAGAATGTATATTAACTATCGTCAGTTGAACAAGGTCATAATCAAGAATAAGTATCCCATTCCTAGGATTGATGACCAATTTGACCAGCTTCAGGGTGCCAGTTACTTCTCCAAGATTGATTTCAAGTACGGTTATTATCAGCTCAAAATTAGAGAATGTGACATTCTGAAGACAGTCTTCAAAACTTGGTATAGTCACTATGAATTTTTGGTTATGTCTTTTGGACTAACAAATTCTCTTGTAGCTTTTATTTTCTTGATGAATAGGCTATTCAAGTAGTACTTATATATGTTCGTCATTGTCTTTATAGATGATATTCTCTACTCGCGGAGCAAGGAGGAACATGAAAACTATTTGAGGGTTGTGCTGCAAACTCTTAACGATCGCTAGTTATTTGCTAAATTCAGCAAGTGTGAGTTTTGGTTGAAGTTAGTTGCATTTCTGGGTCATGTTGTGTCCACTGAGGGCATTTGAGTTGATTCACAGAAAATAGAGGCAGTAAAGAATTGGCCTAGACCTACTTCTCTGTCAGACATTAGGAGTTTTTTATGTTTGTCTTGGTACTATATGAGGTTCATTGAGGGGTTATCATCTATTGCTTCCCCGTTGACCAGATTAACATAGAAAAAGTTAAGTTTGAGTGGTCCAATGATTGTGAAAGGAATTTCATGGAATTGAAGACTAGGTTGACCACAGCTCTAGTTTTGACTTTGCTTGAGGGCTCAGACGGCTTTGTAGTTTACTGTGATGCATCTAGAGTTAGCCTGGGTTATTTTTTAATGTAGCATGGCAAGGTCATTGTCTACGCTTCTAGACAACTTAAGTTTTATGAGAAGAACTACTCGACTCATGATCTTGAGTTAGCAGCAGTAGTTTTTGCCTTAAAAATTTGAAGACACTACTTGTATGGTGTCCATGTGGAAGTGTTAACTAATCATATGAGCCTTCAGTACATGTTTACTCAGAAAGAGTTAAATCTACGATAGAGCAGATTTCTTGAACTTCTTAAGGATTATGACATGAATGTATTTTACCATCCGGGTAAGGTCAATGTGGTAGCTAATTCTCTTAGCAAGTTTTGCATGGGTAGTGTTACTCATGTTGAAGAAAAAAAAGAAGGAATTGGCTAAAGATGTCCATAGTCTTCCCTGTCTAGGGTTTTACCTGACAGACTTGGTTGATTGTGGTATTATAGTTTAGAATGGGTCAGAATCTTCATTGGTAGTTAAGGTGAAGGAGAAACAGAATAGTGATCCTATCTTACATCAATTGAAGGGTGTTGTCCACCAGTAGAGAGTAGAGGTTTTCTCCCTAGGGTAAAATGGTGTGCTTCGTATCGGGGTCGATTTTATGTGTTCTAAAAGCAGATAGGTTGAGACAACAGATTTTAGCAGAGGCTCAAATCTCTAGATATTCAATCTATCCAGGTGCCACAAAGATGTACTGTGATCTATATGAAGTCTATTAGTGGAATGACATAAAGAGGGACATTGCAGATTTTGTGGCTAAGTGTCCAAACTGTCAACCGGTGAAAGTAGAACATCAGAGACCAGGAGGTATGACTCAAGATATTAACATTCCTACTTGAATGTGAGAAGTGATCAATATATACTTCATTAAAGGTTTACCTCGTACTCGCCAATAGCACAATTCTATTTGGGTGGTAGTAGATAGAATGACAAAATCAACCCACTTCCTTCCTGTTAAGACTACTGATTTAACAGAAAATTATGCCAGACTCTATATTCGTGAGTTAGTCAAATTGCATGGGGTTCCCTTGTCTATTGATAAGTTGGTAATCTACCAACTTATTGAGTCTTTAATCATGAATTATTGCTATGTTTTGATAAGATTTAGAGGTTCTTATAGCCTTTATTGATATGAATGCAGGTACTCTTGGTCAAAAGTATAAAACAAGGAATTGGACCCAAAAGAGCTCAAAAAGAGTTGAAGTGTTAAGTTGAACAATAGAGATAAAGATTCTGCCGAGAGGTACGGTTAATGTGCACTACACACAATGCATAGTATGGTCCGCACCTCCCTTCACATAAAGCTCAAAAGAAGAAGGAGAATCTTCTAAGGGGTGCGACCACTGTGTGACACACACAATCCCTGGTGTGGTCTGCACCCCACTTTTCACAACACCTGAAGTTCAAGACAAGCCACTGGTCCACTGAGGTGGAGCTGTGTGATGTGCACAACAAGATGTACAAAATGCACATCATGATGCAGAACTCCCAATGGGCATTTTTGTCCAATTTTATGTAATAATTTTAGAACATTCTAAAACCCAATTTAGGCATAGTTTTTCAAAGTTTTGAACAGTTAGTATTATAGAATTGAACAAGTTTTCTCTTCCAAGGAAAGATAGAGGGTTTCACTCAATTCTTTCTATCTTCAACCTTGGATTCACCATAGTTTTATAATTTGAGCTTGGATATTGGAAACTTCTTCCATTAATAAAAGGGAATTTGAATTACCCATTTAGTATTGCTTCTTATTCATTTAGTATGAGTGGCTAAGTCTCCTTGTCTAGGGGTATGTGTATGATGGATACTTGATTAATGGGTATGGGTCTTGCTTATTTGTGTTTATAATTGCTAAATTGGTATGGGTCTAGTGAATTTCCATGTTTTAACTCTAAAATTAATGGTTGCAAACATTGATTGAAATTACTTAATTGTGTTCTTGCTTGAGAAAAAGATTCATAATTTTGGATGAGAATTTACTACTGGGTACTTGGGATTCCATTTAGATTGAGGCTAGAAATAGCTCAATTCACCAGAAATACCCATTTAAGAGTCTAAGATAGAGATAGAATGACTTCCCCAAGCTTATATTGGTTAGTTAATGATAAAACCATGGTGATTGAGCAAAGACCATTGGATAAGTATTTGAAAGATCAAAATATTAAAATTCATGCCCAAAACCAATGCTACCCATTCTGTTTAGTGAAAATTTACGTAATTGAGCAAGTACCTTGACCCGTGTTTGAGTCCCATCACAAGCATACCCCTAGTCGTCCTCTCTCTTGATACAACCCGCAAGTTATTTTATTATTTTTCTTGAATTATGAATTGTGATAGATTTCTCAATTCCCTGATTTCCCCCTTTTTAATTTTATTGTTGTTTGAACATTGACTCTATTTGTGATTGATATACAATAATATCATAGGCAACTCTACCATTTTTCTGTGGGATCGACTCCGACTCCCATCGAGAATTATAAAAAAAATTACTTAACGATCGCCTTCACCTTCATATGGAGAGTGTAACTTGAGCATTATCAAAAATGGCACCATTTTCGTGGATTTGGTTTTGAGTAGCCTTTTTGATTGACGTTTGAAAACACTTTGTGAGTTTTTGTTCATTTTTTACTTTGGTTGTTGTTTTTGGTTGGTTGAATAGGTTGTATGCACAAATTCCATAAGCACCACCACCCAATACTTCATACTCGACCCATATGGTCTTGAGAGGTTGATTTTAGTAGTCCCTAAGTGGAATATGTGGGGAGTCGAGGGGGCAATGGGTGCTACCTCTGCTAAAGAAGTTGATGATTGGAGGAGGAATGGTGCACGATGGGATAGAGAGCTATCAATCGCTCAAACACTGCTTGAATTCATGGCGATGAGTATGGTTAACCACACAGTTGAGACGCTTAACACCATTGGTGTTGTAGGGGATGTGAAACTAGTAGAAGATGTATATGGGTCGAATAAAAATAGTGAGGAAGCATTAGCTAAAAACTATGAGAGGGGTTCCCATGAAAGTCTCCAAAGATCAATCCCAAATTTGAGGAGACAAAGTCATGGGAATCAAGGTTGGAATGTGAAAAATAATGGTTCTTAGATTGAAAATATGCTTGCAAGAGTGTTGGAGAAGGTAGAATCCACTGATGAAGGTGTCAGAGTTGAGATATAATCTGGGTAGTCTGGCTCAAAATGTGCACTCACACTCTATTGCTATCGAATGGCTCAAAGAAAGAATGGTATGGCTCAACTCTCAATGTGAATCTAGGCAAGCTAACAGAGATGAAGAAAACGGTGATCTCAGAGGCTAATTTGATAAGATCTAAAGTGCAACTCCAACTGAAAAGAAGACTACAAAAAAAAAATTGTGGGCAATGGTCTAACAATAAATAAAGATCAATGGAATAAGGTAGCCAAGGTGTGCAAACCTTTCCCCAAGTGTCTACCTCCATTTCCACAATGACTATTGCAAGAGAAGGAAAAGGAGCAATCGAGAGGATTCAAATCCATGTTGAGAAAAATCATCATCAACATACCATCAAGTGATGCTTTCAAAAAGATGCCCGAGTATGCTAAGTTTGTGAAGGATATGTTCACTACAAATAACTTTGGGGATTGTGGGGTCATTCTTATGTCCCCCCAAAGTAGTGCAATACTATCGGGGAAATTCAGTAATAATGAGGTGACTCTGGGTGTTTTTACCCTTCGCAATGTGAATGGAGCGCATTGGTCTACAAGATTGGTGTGTGATGAGAACTCGAGCATAAAATTGATGGCTCTCACCATATTTACATGGTTGGAGCTTGGCCTACCCACCATCACAAATATGAAGTTGCTCATGGCAGATCGATCAATGAAATATCTCGTGGGGATTGGATCTGATATTTTGGTGAAGATGGGTCAGATTGTATATCCTATGGACTTTATTGTGCTTGATTGTGATGGGAGCTTTGAAATACCAATTATTTTGGGGCAACCAAGTCTCAAAATAGGGTGCATATTGAACGAAATAGAATTAGAAGAATTCAAATTCTCTATGAATGAGGAAGAGGAAACCTTTGATTTGTGTAGGTCCGTGAAGCAACTGAATGGCCTTTAAATGGTTTTTGCAATTGGCAAGATTGAGGAAAGCATTGAACTACACGTGAAATAGGGGTTCGTGGATGAAGCATTGGAAGTGGTGTTGTTAAATTATTATTGTGAGGGGATAGAAGAATATGATAAGATATGTTGTGCTTTAGTGGGAATGGGGTCCTACTCATATCCTCCGAAGAAGCTTGATCTTCACTTGAAGAATTGGCAAACACCCCCTCCAAATCTTTAATTGTCGAACCACCTACATTAGAGCTCAAGACGTTACCATCACACTTGAAGTATACCTAATTAGATGCTAATGAGACCTTGTCGGTCATCATCTCCAACAAGTTGAATGACAAACAAGTGGAGGCATTGATCAATGTGTTAAAGAAGCACATTTGTGCCCTTGGGTGAACTATTGCCGATATATTAGCATACCCTCAGGAATATGCACGCTCAAGATAAATCTTCAAGAAGAATATGCACCATCAATCAAAAACCAAAGGAGGCTGAACCCAGCTATGCAAGAGGTGGTTAAAAAATGATTATCAAGTGGCTGGACGTCGGAGTCATCATCCCTATTTTTGACAGTACCTGGGTTAGACCAGTGCAATTTGTGCTGAAGAAGGGTGGAATTACTGTCATACCTAATGAAAAGGATGAGATGATAGCTTTAAGACTCGTGACCAGGTGGAGGGTGTGTATGGATTATCAAAATTTGAATTCATGGACCGAAAAGGATCATTTCCCCCTCCCTTTCATGGACCAAATGCTTGATAGATTGGCAGGCCGTGGATTCTATTGTTTCTTTGATGGACATTCTGGATACAATCAAATCTCTATTGCTCCATATGACCAGGAAAAGATAACTTTCACATGCCCTTATATGACTTTCGTGTTTAAAAGGATGCCTTTTGGTTTGTGCAATGCCCCAGCCACGTTCCAACGATGTATGATTTCCATCTTTTCCGATATGGTTGAAGACACTATGGAGATTATTATGGATGATTTTTTTGTAGTTGGGGATGATTTTGATGACTGCCTGATGCATTTTGAATAAATACTCAAATGATGCGAGGAAACAAACTTGGTTCTGAACTGGGAGAAGTGCCTTTTTATAGTAAAAGAGGGAATAGTATTGGGTCACAAAATATCCAAAAAAGGTCTTGAAGTTGACCAAGCAAAAGTTGAGGTCATCTCCAAGCTACCCCCTCCAAAGACTGTGAAAGGGATACAGAGTTTCCTAGGCCACGCCGGGTTTTATAGGTACTTCATCAAGGACTTTTCAAATGTGGCTTATCCCTTGTGTAAGTTGCTTGAAAAAGAAGCTAAGTTCGACTTTGATAGTAGTTGCATGATGGAGTTCCTCATATTGAAAGAGAAGTTGACATCAACCCCTAGCATTATCGCACCAGATTTGTCAAAGATGTTCGACCTTATGTGCAATGCAGTGGTATGGCTTTGGGGGTGTACTTGGTCAGCGAAAGAAGAAACTCTTCCACCCAATTTATTATGCAAGCAAATCATTGAATACAGCCCAAACGAATTACACTGTAATGGAGCATGAATTTTTAGCTGTGGTGTTTGCCTTTGAGAAGTTCCAGGCATACCTTTTGGGGACCAAGATTGTTGTGCATACGTACCATGCAGCGATCAGGTACTTGATGACAAAGAAAGGCGCCAAGCTCCGACTAATTCATTGGGTCTTGTTACTCTGAGAATTCAATTTTGAAATAAAAGATCAAAAGGGATGTGAGAATCAAGTGGCGAATCACTTATCAAGATTAGAAGAATAGGGAAGGCCCATGGGAAAACTTGAGATAAATGATTTGTTCCCCGACGAACGCATTGTGGCAATCTGGCATGATTTTACACCATGGTTTGCTGACTTCACAAACTTCTTAGCAAGTGAATTATTACCATATGGTTTAATATCCCACCAGAAAAAGAAATTTATTCATGATGATCGGAAGTTTTTTTGGGATGAACCCTAGCTTTTCCGAGTTTTTACCGATGGCATAATCAGGAGGTGCATACCTGAGATCAAAATGATGTCCATCCTTAAGGCTTGCTATTCTTCACCAGTCGGTTGTCACCATGAGGGTGTGAAATGGCATATAAGGTATTGCAAAGTGAGTTTTATTGGCCAACACTTTTTCAAGATGTCCATGATTTAGTGAAGGAATGTGATAACTGTCAATGTGAAGGGGGTGTGTATCGATGCCATGAACTCTCATTGATGCCAATTCTTGAAGTTGAGTTATTCGATGTTTGGGGCATCAATTTTATGGGGCCATTTGGGATTTCGTGTGGGAATAAGTTCATTCTGGTGGCTTTCAACTACGTTTCCAAGTGGGTAGAAGCTATGGTGCTACCAAATAATGAGGGAAAGAGCGTCACATCGTACCTCAAAAAGCATATATTTTCTCAGTTTGGCACCCCCGTGCTATCATTAGTGATGGGGGATCCCATTTTGCAATAAATTATTAAGTGCTCTACTTGAAAAGTATGGAGTCAAGCATAAAGTTGCTACCCCCTACCACCCACAACAAGTGGGCAGGTTGAAGTGTCCAACAGGGAAATAAAGGCCATACTTATAAAATCGATAAACATTAACATAATGGATTGGGTAAAGAAGTTGGACGACGCACTATAGGACTATTGTACAGCCTACAAAACCCTAATTGGAATGTCTACTTACCAAATGATCTTTGGGAAATTGTGTCATCTACCGGTGGAACTAGAACATAAAGCCTTGTGGGCTTTGAAAAAACTGAATTTGGACTAGGAAAAAGCCACTCAAGCGAGAGTTGAGTTCCTTAATAATCTAGATGATTTTCAAATGCGAGATTATGAAAGCGCATCACTCTATAAGGCCCACATGAAATACTACCATGATCATCAAATTCTCAAGCATGAGTTCTCTCTGGGAGATTAGGTGTTTTTGTTCAACTCTAGGCTTTGACTTTTTCTGGGGAAATTAAAATCCAAATGGTCTGGACCCTTCAAAGTGTTTCAAGTATTCCCAAATGGAACGATAGAGCTAGAGGCTAAAAATGGCTCAAATTTCAAAAGTAAATGGGCATCGAGTCAAGAAGTATTTAGGCATACCTGAAAAAGTCACACTCTTAGAAGTAATCTACCTCGATGAACCATGAGTAAGAGGTACCATCATTGAGCCATGAAGTTAAACCAAGCGCTTCTTAGGAGCATTTACCCTTATTTTGCATATTTTTCTTTTTGGTATTACTTCATGTGTTGCTTTTGTTAAATTTTGTAGGCATGAACCAAGCTAGGGGTGTTGGAATGTTGAGTAGCCATCAACCAACTTCAGGCGCTGAACAGGCGAACCGCACAAGATATTATGCATGTCACACAGTCCATATCCCTTCAGAATAGATTCAACTTATGATAATTAAGGCCACGTGCACTGATCTATGCAATCGCATATCACGTTATGTACATTGCACGATAGTTCGCATGATAGAGATAGACCACTTGCAATAATTGAAAATTTTAGGATCTGGGAATGTGATTGGTGTGCGGACCGCATCACCCATTGTGTGCATCGTACGCTTCATCACACTCCCAACTAGAACACTAGCAGTTCTTTGAAGGTTCAGTGCAACATGCGACAGCTAGGGCATTTTTCACCAACCCGTGTCCTCTTTGCACCTCACCCCAAGGAGTACTCTCTTCTCCTACGCTCATATGTCATTGAGGACAATGTTCCATTTATTTTTGGGTGTGCTTAACTTAAATTGGTGATCGCCTTGTTTATAATAGAGTAGCAATAAACTCCAAGGATTTTCTTAATACCACGATTCTTTCCCAAGGAGCAAAATATTTTCTTTATTTTTTCTTTTATTTCTTTTTATATCAAATAGGGTTGGTGTTTCCCTATGATAGATTGAGAGGCAAATTTCTTAAGGAAAAATGCCAAGTAATTTGAATCCATGCTTTGCTTGTCCCGAAATGGACCCACCAAAGAATTTTCTTGGCAAGAAATTTTGAAAATTGAGGAAAGAGGGAAAATGAATTTTAAGAAAAGCATTCTCTTGTCATAATTTGCACTCTTATTTTGGCTTGATCGATTCACAAACAAGTGTGTAATAAACTCAGAATAGCTTATCAAAAGTCATTTATCCTAAATGATTGTGAGACTAATGTGGAAAGTTCTTGTGATGTGATACCTTGTGCGGTGAGGCTATCCTTTGATTCTTGTGCATGTGTGTCATCTAGAACTTGCCTTGAATGTGATTTAAGGAAAAATCCTAGATGTAACTGAGCTTGGAAGATGGTCTTAGGCCCTTTTTGAATAGCCACTTCACCCAAATATCTTCCCTTGACATTGACCTTAGTGAACCCCTTTGAGATTGTGACCTTTCTTTGGCATCTTGTTAACACCTTGACCCTTTTTGGAACCTCTATTCTTTCACCCATCCTCCCTAGTGGATCAAAAGTTAAACATATGCTAAAGGCCTAGTTTGTGGGGGTGGGGAAGTTGAAATGATAATATAGGCAAATGCCTAAGTTTGGGGGTGTATGTACTCAATGTGGAAAAGAAAAGGAATGTACTTCAAGTGCAAGGTAGTACCTTTTGTTGAATTGAAAATTTCTCTAAAAGACCTAATGCAATGAGAGAAATGATTTGAAAAAGAATTGGTGCTACCAAGTAAAGGTGATACACGATTGAAGGGAAAAGCTTGGGTTGTGTGAGGGATAAATAAGGTGAAGTCAAAGTTCAAAAATGTGAGTGGTGTTTGAAATGATAACAAAGAGCGTTAGGGAGGTTTAGTCACTTGAGCCAAATGCAATCCTCACCTTAACCCTAGTTAACATAGTAACCCACAAGTCCTTTATGATTCTGAGTTTGGTCACTCTACATTAGTGGCAATTTACATGAAGGGAAATCCTATGCTTAAAAATGTGTGCACTTGAACTTCCTTGAGAGAGTGAGAGTCTTTTCGATTCTCTTATAATCCCTTGTATTACAAATTGCATGATTATGAGTGGGATTCTCTCTTGTGGTGAGTGGCGTCATGCACTCGAATTGAAATATGAAGTCTCTATTTCAATTGAGAGGAATGAATGAGACAAGTTGTGTGTCGAATCTCGAGGTAAACCTTGATGGTCCATGCCAATGACTTGAGAAGCCTAATCTTATTTTGAATGGCAAATTCCCCTATTTTTGAGTGAGAAATAAAGTCCTTTTGATGAATTTTTTGAAATGATCAATTGCCTTGAGAATGTGGTGATCCAAATTGAGATACACATTATAGTTCAGTCTTTTGTTTGAGTCTTTTTGTTTGTTATTTTTCTTAGTTTTTTAGAATATAATAATCTTTTGTGCTTTGATTAAGTTTTAGACCATAATTCATTCCTTACCTTGTGAGTATCTTGCTTGAGGATAAGCGATAGTTCAAGTTTGAGAGTTTGATAAGTCGGTAATCTACCAACTTATTGAGCTTTTAATCATGAATTATTGTTATGTTTTGACAAGATTTAGAGGTTCTTATGGCCTTTATTGATATGAATACAAGTAATCTTCGTCAAAAATAGAAAACGAGGAATTGTACCCAAAAGAGGTCAAAAGGAGTTGAAGTATGAAGTTGATCAAGAGAGACAAAAATTATGCCGAGAGGTGCGGCCGATGTGCACCATGCACAATGCTTGGTGCAGTCCGCACCTCTCTCCGCATGAAGCTCAGAAGAAGAAGGAAAATTTGCTAAGTGATGCGACCGCCGTACGACACCCACAATGCCTGGTATGGTCTGCACCCCACTTTGCACAACACCTGAAGTTCAATCCCATCCACTGGTCTGCTAAGGCAGAGCTGTGTGATGCACACAATAAGACATGTGAAATACAGATCACGGCGCACAGCTCCCGATGGGAATTTTTATCCAATTTTATGTAACAATTTGAGAACATTCTAAAACACAATTTAGGCATAGTTTTTCATAGTTTTGAACAATTAGTTTTTGAGTATTGAACAACTTTTCTCTCCCAAGGAAAGATAGAGGGTTTCACTCAGTTCTCTCTATCTTCAACCTTGGATTCACCGTAGTTTGTAATTTAAGCTTGGATATTGGAAACTTCTTCCATTAATGAAAGGGAATTTGAATTACCCATTTGGTATTGCTTCTTATTCCTTTAGCATGAGTGGCTAAGTCTCTTTATCTAGGGGTATGTGTATGATGGGTACTTGATTAATGGGTATGGGTCTTGCTTATTTGTGTTTATAATTGCTAAATTGATATGGGTCTAGTGAATTCGCCATGTTTTAACTCTAAAATTAATGGTTGAAAACATTGATTAAAATTACTTGATTGTGTTCTTGCTTGAGAAAGAGGTTCATAATTTTGGATGAGAATTTACTAATGGGTACTTGGGATTCCATTTTGATTGAGGCTAGAAATAGTTCAATTCACCAGAAACACCCATTTAAGAGTCTAATCTAGAGATAGAGTGACTTTCCCAAGCTTATATTGGTTGGTTAATGATAAAACCATGGTGTTTGAACAAAGACCATTGGATAAATGTTTGTGAGATTGAAAGATTAACATTCATGCCCAAAACCAATGCTACCCATGTTGTTTAGTGAAAATTTACGTAATTGAGCAAGTACCTAGACCCGTGTTTGAGTCCCATCGCAAGCATACCCCTAGTCGTCCTCTCTATTGATACAGCCCGCAAGTTATTTCATTGTTTTGCTTGAATTGCAAATTATGATAGATTTCCCAATTCCCTGATTTCCCCCTTATTACTTTTATTGTTGTTTGAACATTGATTCTATATGTGATTGATATACGATAATATTAAACATGATTTCTATTCTTGTTTAAAGGATTATGCATGCATTTCTACAAGTATTTTCTAATCCCAAGACTTGAGAAGAAACGAACCTAGCATGATTTGACAATATTACTTATTTTTAAGGTAAATTGGCATGTTCAGATAACATGACCTCGGAATTTAGAAAAGAATTAGCATGTCTAATTTTTCAGTTGTGAATACATGTATTTGAACTAGAGTCATGCTATATTTTAAGAAATATGTTTTCAACTATGTATGAGCTATCAGTATAATTAGTTGGGAGTAGTACTTTAGCATCAAGTTGGATTAGGGTTCCAGTTTCACCCAAAGTCCCAGAATTACGTGCCACCGTAGGTTCATTTAGCCCCTGGTTGTGCATCAGTTTAGTGATCACATCAATCATGCCTTTATAGCAAGGTATATTGGGTCTTCTCAATGGGGTGTATACATTGAACTCCACGTTAGATCATATGGTTTATGTCGGATACTAAACTCTCGCACAGACTAAGACTCATTATATGTGTACATGACTCTCAGTTCAGTTCCACTGCATTTCATTATGACCTTTCAGAGTATCTTTGCATTTCAGCTTTATGCATATCATTATTGGGTCATTGTACTATAGTTTAGTTCCTTGCACATAGTTTGCATTCAATTGACTATATCAATATGTTCAACATGTACAGTTATTTTACAGTTTACATATCTTACATGCTCAGTACATTCAGAGTATTGATCACTTACATTATTTGAGATGTATCATTTTATGATGCAGGTTTGGGTGTTCAGTCTCAGCATTGTAGTTAGTACGTTCTAGTGCCATATTAGCGATTACTAATAGTGAGTCCTCATCATCTGAGGACAGATTCTCATGATGCTTTCTTTAGTATTTTCCATTTTAGTATTTAGAGTTAGCTGGGGACTTGTCCCACCAACTCGTCAGAGTAGAGGCTTTCAGACATAGAGTCAGTATTTCAGCTTATTTTAGTTTGGTATGACTTTTTAGACTTAGTTTTATTTTAGAAATTACTCTGACTATTTCATCATTTATTTATTCAATTCAATTTAGCTTCTTCTCAGTTTATCTATTTAGAATAATTATCAGTATGCCATGCCATGGGTTTGCATGAGGTCACTTTTGGCTCTAAGCACCATGTTATGTCCAATGTGTAGGCTCGGGTCGTGAAAAGGTCATGGGGAATACATTCCTAATTTCTTCTCATTATTTGAATACAAACAATAATAATGTGATGACCCTTCCGGTCATTCTCGCATTTATGCTTTATTTGTACTGTTAGAGCTTACTTGTAGAGGCCTTAAGTTATTTATGGCTTGCTGGGATGGGTGGTTCGGTGCTCTAGCCGTTCACTTGGTCGTTTTGGTTGTTTCCCTGTTTTAGAGCCTTAACTTAGGATATCTATGACTTCTGTCAACATTCATGGAAAATGCGCTCGAAATAGAATTTTGATAGTTCCATTAGCCCCAGAGCATATATTCTGGTCTAGATGGACCCTTGGTCGAGGCCTGGGAGCTTTTGATTTGGTTTTGTGTTGGTTTGTATATTTCTAGCCAGTTGAACTTGAAGGTTTGACTTTGGTCAACATTCGGAGAAGACGGCCTCAGATGAAAATTCCTATAGTGATGTTAGCTCTGGAATGTTGACTTTGTTCTAGAGGGACATTTGAATCAGGTCTCGAGGCTTCTGGATTTATTGTAGGCCTTGGTGTTCCATTTTGAAAAGTTGGCCTAAAGTTGGTTTTTGGGCGTGGGGCACATTTTTCATTATGTCAACCTCTGTTGGGATTTTCATCAATTTTGTAGAGTCTGGAATGCCATTTTTAGTCAAATATCTCAGCTCATTTGTGTCCGCGGGACCCCATACTCATTCCCAGAGGTCCATTCGAGAAATATTTGCCAAAGTTTGCATGGGCTGATGCTGCTTGCTGGTGTGGGCGCCAGGATAGCGCCTAAGCCACGCCTGCGCGCGCGCTTATGCCTACACGCCACACGTGCATGCCACGCCTGCGTACCGTACAGGACTTGGCAGCTAGGGCCCCTACGCGTGCCTGCCTGCCTGGGCATCAGAATGCATATGGCATGTGGTTGCTGCTGTGCCAATGCGCCTGGGCCTGCATGGCCGCCCGGGCGCCTAGGCGTGGCATTATATAGTTGTTTCCCCTTTGAATATCCAGCTTATTTCTCCAACTTCAAAATCATTTTTCTCCTCCATTGTTGCTCCAAATTTCACCATTTCTTCACCAGCTCACTCCCATAACTTGGAGATATATATAGAGCTGATCCAGGTGCGTTCTTGGCTCTTAAATTGGAAAGTTCTCATGTCAAAATTCCATGTAACTTCCATAAATTCCCTCCTTGATTTCCCTTGGTTTTTGGACTGTTTTAGACTTCTTTCATGGTCCATTTTAACCCAATTTTGGGGCATGAACTACCGGGAACATGGGGAACATTGTGGTATTTTTCATTTCAGACTTTGAGTTGTGGGGACCATAGGCCCGTCGATGACCCGAATTTTGACCCGGCTATAATTATAGCATTATGGGTATTGTTAGTCTCATTTTAACGTGTAGTTTATGTTTATGATAGTTTGATTGCATTTTAGAGCTTCTCAGAGCGGTTCGAACTTGGACATTATCATTCTAGCAGCTTGTGCAGGGCTGATAGGTTAATTTTGAGCCGTTGGGATACTGTTTGTGATTGAGCATGCCATTATCATGCATATAAAGAGATTTTTCACATGTTTGACTACAGTTTTGGCTTCGGGCCTACTATTGATGGTTTTCTAAACCTTGCATGGCCTCGAAGGCCTATTTTTTGTAAAAATGGTTATAAAAGGGTTGGAATTGTTTTCATGGATCTTCTTGGGGTAAGAGACTTAAAAGGATGATTTTATCACTGTTTTCATACTTATACTAGACTCGGTTGGGCCATAGTGCTAGAGTTGATTTCCTATTGATTTGAGATGGAACTAGACTCGGATAACTGAGCATCAGATTTGGTTTACTACTGTTTTAGACTCGGTTATGCCCTGGCACCCTTGATGGAGTTTTTGAAACTTTTTTCACTGATTTAGACCTGGGTAGACTCCGGGCATGCATTTTCAAGTTATGGTTACTAGTTTGGATCCAGTTGCACTCCAGACTGATATATTGAGTTTCTGAGGTTTTGTGGTTTTCGTATATGGTCTATCAGTAGACCTCTATGGACCTTGCCAATTTTGACCAGGGGCTATGTGTTGTGAGTGCTGGAGAGGGGGTGTACAGTGGAGTTGAGGTACTCAGGGGAATCCTTTCCATGGGTCCTACCTCTATTGGTCATTTTAGGTACCAAAGGGGGTAACATACGGCACTACTATCACACTTAGTTTGAGCATATCACATCACATCATGCATATTGTGTTTGGATCTACCCTTTTTTATTGTTTGCTCACTGTGCGCTCCTGTAGTATGGGATGCCGAAGGGTTTGTTTTCACTTGTATATGTTTCTCGGGTGTACGGGCGCTCATAGGACTATAGGTAGACTGTTAGTTATTGTCATTCTATCGTGATATTAATCTTGATTATGGTAACATTTGATGACTGGAAACTGAGAGTTGTATTATGTACATTTGGTTCAGTTGATGGTTATACTTGGGCTATCGGTTGTTTATTCCTGGCTTAAGAGTGGTAGTACTAGCATGACTTGGTTGTTTTTCTTATTTTCGAGCATATAATCGGTATTCTCCTTTTCTCTTTCCATTTTTACTTGAGGTTACCGGTATACCACTTATGTCTAAAACTCTCTTTATATATTGTTACTGCAAGGACCCCAGGTGCGTTCTTTCTTCCTTCACCTGTGTTCTGTGATGTATATTTCTATTAACTTGCCTAGTATGTTGTTTTCTTCTTGTATCCTTTTGTGCTAGCTTCTGTGTGCTTATTCGTTGTTTCTGTGACAACTTGCTTCTTTTCTGCTATATTATTGCTCTTATATCTTATATGCGCCCAGCCAGCCTATGATACCTACTGGGTACATGTTGCTTATTCAATTGTTCTCATACTACACTTTGCATCTTCCTGGTGCAGATCCTAGTATAGGCCATCGCTGTTGATTCATTGGAGATTCATGCGGGCTGATCTTTTGCACTACCCAAGGCTGAGGGTGAGCTCTTGACAATTGGGGCTTAGCTTTTAGCTCATCTTTTGTATTATATACTCTTTAAATATTCAGAGACATATGTATATATACTTTTGGATCCTTTGTACTCTGTTGATGTAGTTCTAGCTCTTATACTATGATACCAGGTCATGGGTTTGGTTTAGCTTCTGGTTATGCATTTTTGTTGCTTATTTCTTTATCTTATTTCCCTTGCTTCCGCTTATATTATGCTTCTTCCACTTGCTTATTAGATAGTATCCTATTACTAACCGTTTTGGGCTATGGGGAATGGTTCTCCTACTGGGGGTTGTAAGTGCTATCATGATCTAGAAATTGGGTCGTAACAGCTTGGTATCAGAGACTAGGTTCACCGATGTCATTCGTATAAGAGCCAATGTCTAGTAGAGTCCTGCAGATCAGAACGGAGACATCCATACTCAATCTTCGGGAGGCTACAGTGACATCATAGGAAATATGACTCTCTTCTTGTTTCTATATCATGTGTTCTATTCTTGATGATTTCCTGAAATTTTACTTGTTCTAGTTCATTCTCCCACAAATGGTTCGTATGAGATCGTCGATATCAGGCAGGGGCGAGCCTTTGACTCTAGCACTCCTGAATCTAGCTAGGGGTTGGGGAGGTCACAGAGGTATAGCTAGGGGACGTGCCCAATAAGCAGCATCAGTTAGAGCTCCTAGGGTCGAGGTTGAGCCCGAGTATGAGCCCAAGCTTATTCTAGAGCAGAATCTTGTGGATCAGGGAACCTCCTAGGTACCACCAGTGCCAGCACCAATTTCTGTGCCAGCTTTAGCCCCACCTTCATCGTCAGATATTCAGGGTTTACTTCTTCAATTGTTAGGTATAATCGAGGGTCAGCCTTCTAAGGTATCACAAACATCCCCTCAAGGGGCAGCCCTAGGTGTACAGAGTTCAGGAGCGCAGCCTGCTACTGCAGCTCCCCGTGCTGAGGTTCTTCTAGGACCATCTATAGCACAACCTCTTGCTCCTCGACCAGTGATGATAGAGACAGAGCAGAAGGCTTTGGGTAGATTTCTGAGATTGGCACCTCCGAGGTTTGTTGATACACCTGGTCAGGATCCATATGATTTTATCACTACTTGTAAGGAGATGCTACATCATTTGGGGTTGTAGTGGAGGGCCCAGGTTGCTTGTAGACCATCTTTGTCTCTTCCGTTACCTTGGTTAGAGTTCTATTAAGCCTGTATGGTCAAGTTCTTGCTACAGAGTGACAGAGAGCATTGTAGAGAGAAGTTCACTAGACTTATGCATGGATCTATGACCATTTTTGAGTATGAGACTCTCTTCTACCAACTTGCTCCATTTGGGGCTATGATTATGCCCATCGAGGTCGATAGAGTCCAAAGGTTTATTTGGGTATTGCAAGCAGAGCTTAGACAACCAGTTGAGATATTAGTTGCTAGTGGTTGATCATTTCAGGCTATCATAGACTATGTTCGTACCATGAAGGACTTACATCGCCATGATCAGGGGGCCAGAGATAAGAGGCCTCGACATTAGGGAAACTATAGTGGTTCTTATCACAATGGTAGGGGTTCAGGCTAGTGGGGCTGAGTTTATCAGCCACAGCAGCACTAGGGTCAGTCTAGTCCATCGGTCCAGGCTTCGCTTCAGGCTTCTAGTAGTTCTCAGTTTGAGCAGAGTCAGAGTAGCCAGCAGGGTTACACTGGTTAGACTCCGAGGGGTTCAGTTTCTGTGGCATATGGTCGTGGTGGCCACACCGATGGTGCTAGTTCATCCAGGAAGGGTAGACCGTCAGGGCCTTATTATGAGTGTAGAGCTATTGGGTATTATGCTAGAGATTGCCCCCAGCAGGGTACAGTTCAGCCAGCCACTCAGCTGGCTCAGCCTATTCCTGCAGTTCAGCCACCGGCTAGAGGGGGTGATGGTCAGGCTAGAGGTGGTGCCCAGTATGGCAGGACATGTGGTATAGATGGCGGCCAGTCAGGAGGTGGTCATCATCAGTTTTATGCGATCCCTGGGAGGCCGGAGGCAGAGGCCTCGGATGCTGTGATTACAGGTACGATTTATGTATGTCGTCAGTCAGCTTTGGCTTTATTTGATCTTGGATCTATTTTCTCGTATGTTTCTGCCTACTATATTCCTTGTTTGGGGTTGACTAATGAGTCGTTATCTATGTATGTATCTATTTCGACCCCAGTAGGAGATTCTTTAGTAGTGGATTGGATTGTCAGATCCTGCGTGATTTCTATTGGTGATTTGGAGACTTAGGGTGATTTGATGATTCTTGATGTTGACACCCAATTTTTACTCTCCACATTATGAATTAATCTTGAGCCTTTGAATTTTTAACAATTTTTGAAATAATTATTTTTGTAAAAAAGGATAAAATATTTTCCAAATCAGCTTTATAATAGTTCGAAGTACTAATTTATATCATTCACATTTAATTATGTGAAATTTATATAAAGTTTACTTAAAGATCTATTGTAAAGTTAATTTCATAAGAAAATCCTTTTTAAAGATTAAACGTTTATTTTTCCCTCTAAATTAATTCAAGCAAGAGATTAATTGAATAAATCAATTTCATAATTGTTAAAAAGGGTAATTTCACGTTAAATACAATAATTATTTTGAATTTTTTTAGTTTATTAAGGCTCAAGGTTATTCTTAATTGATTCATCTTTATTTCTATGATAACCTAAATCCTTGAAATCATTTAAATCATAGTCGGATTTTCCTAATTTACTTTCAATTTGGCTAATTCCTAAACTCAAAATGGCCACATTTTGCAAATGTGAGAAAATTTTAAACCCACCTTGTAACCCCTTGTCATCAGCCAGTGATTTGGGCCAGCAAACAACTCCAACCCACCGGCCCACTCCCCTTCTCTACTGTAATTCCCCGCCTGACCCGGTCCAGGCCCAACCCAACTCCCTTATACTTTTATTTCTCCTTTCTCTATACACAGACACAAATAACCAAACGACCCTTACCTCTCCCTCTCTCTCTTCATCAAACATATGAACAAACCCAGATGAACACACCCAGTACTCTCTCCGTCAAAAACAGTACTGAACGACCCCTAAATCTACTCCAAACGACTCCCAAAAATCCCCAAAATTGTTATCCCTCCGTCTACTCATCCTCACCTTCGTTTGTTGGTACGAAGGGTGAGCTGTTCACCTTCTAGAAGAATCTAGAAATCATCCAAGTGTCCTCAACGTTCGTCTCCACTGAAAACGCGGCGGATTATCCTCTATATCATCGGTGTATGATAGATTTCATACCAACAAGGTGCACTCATGGCAGTATCAGGTGATTTTGGGGTTTTAAATTTTAAAATCCCTAAATTTCTATCCGATTTTCCCCCAAGAGTTTCCCCCTATTTTTCCACCTGTTACAACCCCTAAATCTCTACTATAAATACCTCTTTTTCTCACTGATTAGAGGAGGTTTTTTGGGTAGCAAGGCTTTGGATAGTCCTTTTCTCTAGCACATGGGGAAATCCAAAAAATCAAGGCAAGATTCGAAGTAGAAATCACTGTCATCTTTAGTATTCGTGGTTAAATTCTAGTTTTCTATTTGAAAACCAAAAACGTTAAGTTTCCAGTTCTTCAGAAAGTCAAGGTTCTCTTGTTAAAGCTCAACTCGTCTGTCCCAGTTGCTGCCTGAAAAAAGGTAAACCCATCCTCCTTCATTTTCATTTTTTTAATCTGAGAGCTAGTCTACTGATGTGTTGATAACGTGGACAAGTGTTAAAACTTGGTTGATTGTTCTGGTTCTATTGCGTTAAAACACTGTCTAATGGTTGATTGAGTGTTGTTGTTGATTCATTTGAATCAAGGGAGATAGATTGAGTCTTTGGGGAATAGTTGAGCTCGGGAGGGGCTTTGAACTTGCTGGTTTGGCTCATCCCAAGAGCTCCTAAAGACTCGAAAACTCCCCAACTTTTTTTGTTGATTCGAGTAGTTAGTGTTTGTGGTGGAATATGAATCCTCAAAAAACTCGATTAAGTATGATTTTGATCCCTAAAGTTCATCTCCCCCCTTTATGTTTACTCGAGCAATTTATGTGTTCATCGTTGGTATGGCATAGCAAAATATTTAATGAATCTATTAAGCGTCAGTGTTGAGATCACTTTGCAATTCTGAGCCCTTTTGATGGTTTGTTGTTATGTTCTTGTTTTCATTACCATGAGAGTCCTAGCCTAATCAGTCTTAGGGAGTGTTTTTAGTATCTGATGTAAGTCCAATAGTGATCAAATTATGCCTAAAGTTGCAAACTTTCCTTTAAGTACTCTAAGCTTAGTTAAACGGATCGGTTTTAAGAAAAAGCAATAGTTTTGTTATAAAACTCAAATTTCTTCACTTGGTGTTTAATACTATCTGAGGTGACATTGGGATAGAGAGACCTTTAGTTCGGTTCCCGAGGCTTCTGGACTCATTTTAGGCAATGGTATTTCATTTTGGCAAAGTTGGCCTAAAGTTGGTTTTTAGGTGTGGCGCCCACTTTTAATTTTATCAACCTCCGTTGGGATTTCATCAATTTCGTTGAGTCTGAAATGCCTTTTTTAGTGGAATAACTCAGCTCATTTGTGTTTGCGAGACCCATGTCGTTATATAGAATGGATCGGAGATATAATATTAAAACAGTAGGAAAATTAAACAAAAGGTGCAAACAAGATACTACAAAAGTTTTTTATTTTGAAAATAAATTAAAATAACTGTAGGGAAAGTACTTACAAAAGATGTTTATTGATATAAAATGAAAGGTTGAGTACAGAGAAAAGGTGGGCAATATGGAAGTGATTTCTTAAATTTCCGAATGCTCTTCTTCTTACAAAGTGAAGGTCTTAAATAGACCTCAAAGTGCTGACTCAATTTTCTACAATAGTATTTATGTAACATGTGTCCACTAATCTAACATGTGTCCACACGTGGCTGACTTAATATTACATGGATATGAAAGTGCTGACTCAATTTATTACTAACACTATTTATCTAACACGTGTTTACACGTGGCAAACTTAATTTTACATGGATATAATAGATGATAATTATCTTGTTGGAAATTGCTTCTTCTTGAAAATGAAGCTTTGGCATTTGATGTTGCCGTCTTTTTACTCCTTGTCATTTTGTTGATTTTGTTGCCAACTTCTTGTCTTCTTGTTATTTTGCTGAATTTTGATGTTGCCATTTCTTTATTCCTTGTCATCAATGTTGCTTGCTTTTTACTTTATGTTGTTTTGCGGATTTTTGCTTCTTTTAATTTTTCTTATTCTTGATATTGTGTAGATTCCGTAGTTATTTATCCCTTTGTGTAGATCTTTCATCTCTTGACTTGTAGTAGCTCTTTATTTCGTTAAAAGGGCATGCCGACTCTTCTCTTCAGTTGAGGAGATAAGCTTGAGCTATCCCTTGCGGATCCATCATGTCTCCATTGCTGGGCTCGCTTTTATGCGAGGACGCAGTGTCTAATAACTCCATTATTTGTTTTGGTTTGGTATCCTTGTTCAATCTTTATAAGGCTTCTTCGAGCCTCCTTTTTAATTCCTCTTTGGGTAGTTAGGACTCTTTTCGTGATGAAGTACTTGATGCTCCTATATTATCTCGGGGTGTTGGTGTCCAACCTTTGATTCGGATGGTCTTACTTGAATATTTTATCCTTTCAAATTCATGAATATCGAAGGACCAGTAGATAATATAGGAAATTCTTCTAGCAATAAAAAATTTACACAATTTGACATTCTCTGGTAGGGTGGATATATTCTTATCTACCTGGAATTTCTCAAACTGTGTCTGAAAATGTGTTGACAATACATGTTTATTTCCTCCAAATTGGCTCCACCATTCGTAGACCCATCTAGGGATTACTGCACTTTTCATCTCCTCTGAATATTTTACAAACCAGGAGTGAGTATTGGGCCTAACATACATGATATTGTACCAGGCCGCCTTATAATCATACAGTTATATGTCTGGGATCGATGAACTCTTGATAGGGGAATGGGGGTATGTAGATGATCCTTGAACCATTCAAAGGGGCTTAGAATCCTTTTAATTATGAATTTTGAGAATTCAATACTGTCTGGATTATTAATATGCTTTAATTTGTGCTCGATCTTCACTGAATCAGTATTTGTTAAAATGAACTCATAATACCTTTGGGTTTTGAGGGGATCCTCTGTCTCCACATAATTCTGATTTGTATAACAAGGTCTTAATAAGTCTAGTACTCTGAAACCTTCGTATCTTTTATCAAGCGCCATGATTGGCAATACCTGCAAATCTGTTATTTCAAATTGCTCTTTATTTTGAGTAATAATCTCTCTGTTCCATTCTGGGGTAGTTGGGAGGACTGTCTGAGCATACGTCTCCGGTGGCTTCATTTTGTAAGTATCCTTGGTTTGGATAGTAATGCCTTTATCACCTGTTGAGGAGGAATCTTCCCTGAAAACTGTTTTAAGAGGTTGTAATTTGGTTAAACTTGTTATAGGTTCTTTTAATGGTGAAGGAATGGTAGCTTTTGGCAGATGTGGAAATTCTGCCAGAACTGAATATCTATTCTCGAGTTTTGGTTTTTCCTCAAAAGGTATTTTTATTTTTTCTTCAGGTTTGAAGGCTGGGAATGGGGGCCTCCGAGGTCTTGTTCCTGGGGTTCCGGGTCTCATTATTTCCCTGTAAAAATTCTCTTGTTAAAAAATCGGAGAGATAATTATTTTCCCCTGTTATAAACTCTATTTGAAAATCAAAGCTGGATAATAAAGCTTGCCATCTAGCAAATATTTGTTTAGAAACTAAATTTTTAACATCCTTTTGTAAAACATCTTTGGCTGCTTTGCAGTCTACTCTTAACAAAAATTCTTTGTTTATTAAATCATCTTGAAATTTTGTAATACATAGTACTATAGCCAAAATTTCCTTTTTAATGGTACTATAATTTTTCTGGGCATTATTCCATAAACCAGAAGTAAAGCTTACTAATTGTTTGGGAGTTTTTAGAGAAACTCTTTGTTTAAGGATGTCTCTGTATCCTATGTCTGAAGCATCAGTTTCTACAATCATGAATGCCTCGGGATGTGGTATTCCTAGACACAAAAGTTTCTGAACTATTGATTTAATTTTTTGGACTGTCTTAGTCTGCTCTAATCCCCATGGGACTGGATCTTTCTTAAGACACTGATAAAGAGGCTTACAAATCTGCCTAATATTTGGAATAAAATCCGCAATATAGTTGAGACTCCCTAGGAATCTTTGGAGCTGCGTTTGATCAATTAATTCATCTGGAAATTTGGATGAGAACTCTATGGCTCTACAAATGGGTTTATAGGTTCCTTGATATAAGTCATGACCAAGAAATCTAACAGCGATTTGAAATAACTTAATCTTTTTAGCACATACTACTAACCCATTTTGTTTAACAATTCTTAAAAAGGTTTGAATATGTTTAAAGTGTTGATCGATATCTTCTGAGTATATTAAAACGTCATCTATATAAACTATAAAAATATTACTATACTGATTGAATATATTGTTCATAATATTTTAAAATTCAGATGGTGCATTCTTTAATCCGAATGGCATTACATTCCATTCGTATTGTCCAAAAGGTACATTAAAGGTTGTTTTGTACTTATCTTTTTCGGCAATTTGTATCTGCCAAAATCCTGATTTCATATCGAACTTACTATAAATATTAGCTTTATTGGTTCTTTTAAGAAGGTCTCTTATATTGGGTATCGGGTATCTAATCCATTTTAAAACCTTATTAAGGGGCTTATAATTTATGACCAGTCTTGGGGCTCCTCTTTCCTTTTCAGCGCTATTGTTAACATAAAATGCCGAGCAACTCCAGGGTGACTTGGAAGGTCTAATAAATTTTTTTATCAAGTAAATCATTGATTTCTTTTTTACAATATTCCATTAGTTCATGGTTCATCTATATAGGTCTTGCCTTAGTGGGATGCCTCTTTCGTCAAATCCCTCGATATATGGTAATTCAATAATATGTCTTTTCCTTTTCCAAAAGGCATTAGGAAAGTCCGAACAGACTTCCTGCTCGATGACATCTTGGAGGCTCTTAATTTTGGCTTCTACTTCGGGGGTTTTAAAGATGATTCAATCCTCTTAATTTTTATTTCATCCTTTAAATAGTTTATCTGTTGTGAAAGTAGATTAATTCTAAAGATACTTTTATCTTTTACAAAGTCACTTTCCTCTTTTACAAAGTCACTTTCCTCTTTTGACATACTATTTAGGTAAGGAAAAATAATTTCTTTTCCTAACGCAGTGGTGTGGATGCCATCTAACGTGGCAGTATATGGTTTTATTTGAGTTATAAAGGGATACCTAATATTATTTCTTCATTTATATCCTTGGTTATTACAAAATCATTAATAAAACAAATTCCATTATTGCATGTGTGCCCTATGAAGTTTATAATTTATCCTGAGTCTTTCTCCTGTTGCGGAGAATAATCGGGTAGTACTCTTTTCAAGGTATTTAGTAGGAATTATTCCTTCAATTATGCAGTTTTGATCTGCACCTATATCTAATAATGCAATTTTATGAATTGTATAATTCTTATTTATGACTAATGTAATAGGTATATGGTAACTCTGGGCTTTAACTATTGCAATTGTTTTAATTCCTGATTTAGTTTCAAGGGTTCCTTCCAGGGACTCTATTTCTTCTTCCTCATCTTTTCCTAATTTTGATGTTTCTCCAGGCTCATATGACACTAGTTCTTGTTTGGGAGTCAAGTCATTTATAATTTTATTGGTAAGTGATTTTGTTTCTAGTTTGTCAAGTCTTTGCTTAACCTCTCTAACTTCTCTTTTTATGTGTAGTAATTCAGTCTGAAAATCTTGTAGTGTTGTCTCAGATTTTTGTTCTTTAAATTTATTTAATACATTCTTCATATTAAAGGGTTCAATAGCTTCTTTTTCTGGTTGTTGATTAAGAACGATATTTTTTAATTCTATTAAATATTTTCTTTTAAGATCATGATCATTAATATGGTCAATCATCTCAAGGAAAATCTCCTTGTTATTATTAGTAATGACATTTATAGAGCGGCTATCACATGTGTAAATTGCACCGCTGCATCCACAGTGATTGTTTGACTCACTCCTGTCAGAAGTATATGCGATATTAATCTGATCCTCGTCACTAAGGCTCTCCTCAGAGGAAGAATTATTTTCATTTTCCTCAAGAATAGAATATAATTTATTCTAGACTTCTTGTTCAAGTTCTAACATATTTATTTTATCTTTTCTTTTATTAGGTACTTGGCAATCTCTGGCTCGGTAACCAAACTTTTCACAATTCCAGCATTTATCAGTATTATTTTTATAAGACTTAGTGCCATCTTTGGTGGATTTATGTTTTTTAAATCTTCTTTTGTAATAATGGAGTTTTTTTGGTTTATTCTTATAATATTTTTGTCTTCTTTTCATATTCTTGGATGCTTCTTTCGAAGGGGTGGATAGTTTAACGTATCCGAAGTCTTGACAAAAACTCCCTAGCTCACTTCGTAATATTTTACTGTCCCTTTTTAGTTGATTTTTTAGTTTCATGTATGTACATAATTCAAGTCCAGTGACGTTTATAAAGCTTATAAGGTCACCATAAGTTAATTGACTATAGGAAATTTTACCCTCGAACCTATATTTTTATTTTATCCTAACTTTTTCAGCAAATAATGTTGGTAAACTACTTATAAAAAAAATCAATAATCATGATTACAGTCTTCTCTAACCATGACTTTGTTGAGGAAGACATCTTTGTACCATCTAAAATCATCTAATTTTGGACAAGATAGGTTTGATAATATCTCTAGACTTCTATCTTGGAAAATTTGGGGTTCTCCTATAAAATGTTTAGCTATGCTATATATTAAAGTAGCGGTGGCGTCTTCTGAGATTTGATTTTCAGAAGTTTGACCTGTAGGTTCAGTCTTAATAACTTGAGTAATAGTAGTGGCATTTATACACTCTGTTTATTATCTTCGGTGAGGTAATTATCCCACCAATATTTTAATATTTCCGTAAATCCTGCTATAATTAATGTGGCAGCTTGTTTATCGGTAATATTTTTCATTCTATATGTCGTAATGGATATTCCCATTTCATGTAGTTTATTGTATATTTGATGTTCCGCGAGTCCATCAATATTCCATTCAGCAATTTCACTTCCAAAATGTGAAGTATGAGATAAAAATTTATTTTCTTCATACTGCATATCCAGAAAAGAGGATTTCTTATAATAGTTCTTTTTCTTAGATTATCTAGAACTTAACTTGTTAATGTCATGATCAGTTTTTTCAGATATGGTTCTTATGACCTTATCCTCTTTAAATTTTAATTCGGCTTTTAATTTTTCGTTAATTTTTTCTATAAGATCATCTGGGATGTCAAATTTTTCCTGAAATATTGGAAATTTATCTTTTGAAAATTCTGGTAATTTAAATATTGGGTGAGTTTCTAACTTCTTATCCTTTTTATTATAAGAAGAACTTGGTTTATCTTTAAAGGTTATTTATTATCAGCCGTAAGGATTTGGTTGGAGACTACATATAGCAGTTGATTAGTATAATTATTTTGTTGAATTAGCCGATTTATATCTTTATTTGTAGGGTCACCTTTAGCATCTAATATATCGAGTTTAAAGGGTGTAGCAGTAACAACTCTACCATCTACGGGTAAACTAATTTCTTCTAATGGGGAAATTATAGATTCAACCAGCTTAGTTTTAGTATACCATTTATTGACAATCATATTTAATGATTCTTTTTTATCGTCTAATTTTTCAGTATACTCAAACCATTTAAAAAATTTGATATTAAATCTTATTCTTTTCATATCGGTGTGCCAATTTTTTCTGAAGGATATTCTTTCCTTTAATGAATATTTTTGGACATACCATTCCCTTTTTATGGCATTCTCTGGATCCATCCAGAGTTTATCTAAATATTCAAAGTCAGGTTCAAATTCTTCATTTGACCTGATCATGCACAAAGAGTCTCTTCCTCCTAGCATTTCACTAGCAGTGGGACTTGTTGATTTCTTGGTAATTCTAGGTTCGTATTCCACTTTCGGAATTGTATCCGAAAAATCTACTCCTTTTAATTTTTTCTCTATGTCCTCAAGAGTTACCTTTTTTTCTTCTTGGGTGGTCGAAAATGAGGATCTTGGAAAAGATATTCTTTTACTAGAAGTAGCATGACTAAAAGATTGGGATCTTAAAAATTTTAAATCTATAGATCCATCTGAAAATTGAACTACCTGCTCAATGCTTGAATTTTCCTCTTCAATATCTGGCTCCGTTATGGAGTCAAAGTGCCAATTATCTTTTATTAATACGTCATCCCATTTTATCATTTTTGGGACAAAGGTTTTATCATGATTATGATTGGCTTCCATAAGCATGGTAACGCCTTTATTGCTTACTATTTTAGCATTAGGGGCTAAGGTAGTTTTCATTAGTCTATAATATACTCTATATATTATGGCTATTTCTCTAGTATTTATTTTACTATTCATATTTTTTGTCTTAACATTTAATGTTAATATATCCATAACATTCTGATCATTAGTATCTATAGAGAAATTGGGATAACAATTAAAATATACCGGGCCATTAGCTAAATTACTTTGTAATACTGCTAATAACGAGTCATCAAAATTTAGTAATCTATTATCTCTTAGGAGAAGACATATAGGTACATCTAGACCTAAACGATATAATGGTTTAACTGCTACTTCAACAAGTCCTATATGAAGAAACTTGTATTTTTTCCTATATCTGTTTGTAACTTCAGCCGCTAATAATTTAATCGTTTCAATATTTTTATTAATAGCAACCGTAGATTCAGAAGTTTTAATATTATATTTTTTTATAAAATCAAAGTGTCCAATTTTATAAACCCTTTTAAAATGTTCTTTTGGAATATTCCAATTTTGTAGTTCACATTCTATTTTCGCTATCTTAGTAGCGGTAGCAGAAAGATTAACACTATTTATTATGTTTTGATTTATCGGAGCATCCATTAGTTTGAATAAAATATGGGGTAAAAGAGGGGTTTTGTAGTACTATCCTGGAACCAATATCTATTTTAGATGTTACTCCTTAATAATTATTTCTTTGTGTAGTATTTTCTGGTTGTCTTCTCTAACTTTCTTTTATCTTATTCCTTTAGGTTTGGCGACGGGAACACCATCCAGGTCCGGCTCTAATACATGAAAAATCTAGAGGTAATCCAATGGAGAATACATGCTTGCCGACGTCTAGACAGTGACTAAACGGCTACCTAACTTAAGGAATAAAACTAAGAAAGTAGATGAAGAGTAACAGCAAAGACTACTCATTGAAATAATTATTTCAAGAGCAACATAATTTCGACTGGCTCTAGGATAGTATAAAGATTTAGCTACTCATACTCATATCCTTCGCGGCCAACCGTGGCTCTGATACCTTTGGCTTATTTTGTGAATCTTCTTGGGATAAGGAAAGTTCTAAAAAGATGTTTTATCAATAGTTCCACTTTTTTTGGGCTCGATGGGGTCGAGTGCCATGCTTATGTACTACAGCTTTCGTGATAATACTAGGCTCGATGGGGCCGAGGGCTAGACTTGTTTTACCACAGCTTTCGTGATAATACTAGGCTCGATGGGGCCATGTGCTAGAACTATTTGATTTACCGATTTAGACCCGAACACCCTCTGAGTAGCTTTACTTGGGGATTTTTGAGATGCGGGGCATCTAGTATGTTGGTCGGGGACCTCCATGGACCTTGCAACTCCGGGCATGGGGCTTTGGGTTGCGTATGCCAGAGGGAGGGTATACGATAGAGTAGAGGTATATGGGCAATGTCCTTCCATGAAACCTACCTGCTGGGCCCGATTGGTGCCAGAGGGGGTACATACAGATATACCATTTCACTTGAGATCTTCATGCATCATATCATTCATTGTCTGAGGCTCCACCCTTGTTTGCTATTTGTTGATTATACGCTCCGGTAGTATGGGATACCGGAGGGTTTGTTTTCACTTGATTGCGTTTCTCGGTTGTATGGGCGGCCATTGGGACTGTAGGTAGATTATATTTACTCCTATCGTTATATAGATCTTGTCGTGGCATTCGGTTCTTAAAGGATTAGTGATGGTTATCCTGTTGAGGCTCCGGTTGTGGGATTTTCTGATTATTGAGAGGGCTACGGAGCCCTATCTTATTGAGGCACTTTTGTGTGGCCTTCCGAACAGAGTGTGAGATTCTGGTTCCATTCTTATCGAGATTTGAGTAGTATCTCTAAGTTTTTGTGGGTTAGTTATTCCATCCTAGGGTTGGAATTATGGGGTGGAATTCTGTTATGCTACCTTGTAATTGGATTGGTGTTGTGATTCCCTTATACTTGTTGATTTCATTTTTTAGTATGATAGACTGCTTTCCTTATTTTCCTTTACTTGAGGTTATCGGTATACCATCACTTTCTCAAATTCTCTCTCTCTCTCTCTCTTTACTTACTTATATTGTTGTGCGAGGACTCCAGGTGCGTTCTCCTTTCCTTCACCTGTGATTATGTGTAGTTATATCCTCTATGCTGGCATGTGTTACTTGTAGCTCTGGGTTATGGATGATTTGTGCTAGCTCCTTGTGCCTTGCTAATTGCTTCAGTGACTGCTTTCTTGCTATCTGTTACTTACGGCTTTTATATCTTATATGCGCTCAGTCGGCCGATGATGCCTACTGAGTACCCGTTGTCTTGGTTCTCATACTATACTTCTACACTTTTTAGTGTAGATATTAGCTGGCTTTCGCTTTTGATCGCATTGGAGACTCATGCAGCTTTTAGATCTTCGAGACTAGGGTGGGCACCTGACGGTCGGGGCTTGTATACATCTCATCTATTATACTGTTGCTCCTTGTACTTTCAGAGGAAAATTTGTATATTGTATTTTGTTACTTCTAGAACTTGTACTCTATTAGAAGCTTATGTACTATCGATACCAAGCCTTGGGGTTGGTGTAGTTTCATTATGTATATATTTGGGTAAATTGCTTTCGCATTGTCTTATCTTTATATTCTGCTTCCGCTTACTTTCTGTTTATTGTGCGTATTGGTTTGGTAGTAGCCCATTACTAACCATTTCGGGCTACGATAATTGGTTTGCCTACGGGAGGGGTATGCTCAGCAGATTGAGGAGGAAAACATTAAGGAAAGGGGAGGTGATGCTAAGAGGTCTAGGACATGTGAGTATAGCCATTTTCAGTAGAGGTCAGAGGGTGGCAATCGCTCTCAATATCGCCAGAAAAATTCAGCTTCATCTCCATCTTCTGCTAGTACCCCAGTGCCCAAGTTCAAGAAAGATCGTCGGGATAGAGCGTTAGGCTCTAAGTCCCAAGGTACGGTTACTAGTGGGCGCACTAACCCAGTGTGCAAGAAGTATGGTAGGAACCACCAGGGTGAGTCCTTGGCAGGTAGTGGGAATTGCTTTCGATGTGGAAAGCAAGGTCACATGATGAGGGATTGTCCTATAGCTTCTCAGAAGGGTAAGGACGTTCGCCCACAGACTCATACTGGTTCTACAGCAGCCCCAGCAGGTTACCCCACTCAACAAGGTGCCTCATCTGGTATAGGTAGTGGTCAGCGCCAGAATAGGTTGTATGCTCTCTAGGCTAGATAGGATCAGAAAGATTCTCCTGAACAAGGTTAAGATGGTCCTGTAATTCATGGCTTCTTACACTTGATTAAATGTTATGTTTGATCTAATATGTAACCTTTCCTAAAGTGTGGAATTATTTTCTTGAAATCTCCTGCAACGAGCTCAAAAGAACATGGCTGCCTCATTGAGTAGCTTTAGAGGTCTGCCCATTTGCTAAAGTATGAAAATTATGGATCATTTTTCTTTAAAACAAATCTCAAGGACCAAGAACTTTCTTTGGTAGAGATTACAATTAGTCTGTTTTTGGCATAAAGATTAGTTTGTTTCTACATTATATGAAACCTTGAAATTGGTTTTCTCTCATTTCCTGCAATATGTGCTTGTGTTCTTAAAATCAACAGTAGGAGTCTGTATGATCTTTTCACAATGGGTTATATTCATGGTTCTTTTGCTGACCTTATCTTAATTCTCTCTCTATCCCAATTTAATCTTTACAATATTTGGCTCTTTGACATATACTAACTCCTATTTCTCTATCTCTTTTGCATGAACACCTTCTATCAAGTCCACTCGGACTCTTTGTCCTGCATCTCCATTGGGGCTAAGCCCCCAACCTCTCGAGTCAAGTCCAAACTGGATGGGAATACATGATATACAGCAAGAAAGGGAGCTAGCATACAGGTTCAAGAAGGAGAAAGTAAAAAGGAAGCAAAATATGCAAGTATATACACTGATATACAGTGCATATAATGGAGCAAGTCCATGAATTGCCAAGTCCAAAATTGGACAAACTTCAATGGGCCTGAAAGCCCAACTCCTAAACCTTTCCTCTTTATTTATTTGTATCAATTATTTGTATTAACACTAACTCTTTGATATTAATCTAAATAAATCTCCTAAAGTGTTGTTATTTTAATTTTACCATTGTTTAAACCTTGCAAATATGTTTAATTCCAAGCCAGTAGTTCACTTTAGTTTTGGTCAAAAAATAAAAATAACTTTATGTTAAATTTTTAATATGGATCCTCCAAACAAAGAATGTGTTCCTTTTGCATATCCCATAGGCTAAAAATGATTTTTCTTTACATGACAATCCATCTTGCAAGTTGGTTTAAAAAATCTCTTTGGTTGTTAGCTCTGTTAAAATCAATGCATCTTTCTTTTAAACCTCTCACTCAAAAGAGGATTCTTTTCAAAATTACCACTTTTGTTTTCTTAAATGATCATCATTTGTAGGTAAAAATTACAAATTCTTGTTTACTCTTCTTTTTACTCTTAATCAGAAGAAGACCAATTGTTCAAATCTTCATATAGAGTTAAATTCTCTTAAATTCAAAATATTTTCATAAAGAATGAATTTTCTTTAGTTGAAATAACTTTTTGCCTTGGATTAAGTAATGACATTTTGCTTAAATCACTTTCCTTTTAAATCTCAAATATTTGCATGAGTTCAACTCTTTCAAAATTAGTTTCATTTTAAGTTAGTCAAAAATTATTCTTTGGTCAACCATTTTCTAAATGGACGTTATTAAGCGCCTTAAAAACCTTCTTAAGACGTTACTTGAACCCTTACCCATTTTCTCTAATTTTGAGGATTTATTTCTATTTTTAAGTCTTTAAAACACTTTTAAGTTTTGTTAATTTCTTTATAAAAATAAAGTGGGGACTCTGTTTTAATTAAATTTGAGAATTTTTGCAAGTTTTCAAGTTTAATACAAGTCAAACCATTTTTTAATAAATAAAAAATTCTGAAAAGGGATAAAACACTTGATATGTTAGACTTTGATGTGATTCTGGGCATGAGCTGGTTATTCCCTCACCGTGTGATTTTGGATTTCTATGCCAAGACCGTTACCATAGTCTTGTCCAGCATATCCCCGGTTGTATGGTAGGGTTCTGTCAGTTGTGCACCGTCTGGGATCATCTCTTGTCTTTGAGATAGGAAGTTAATTTCTCGCGGGTGTTTGGATTATCTAGCATATGTCTGAGATACTAGTGACGACCCTTCTTCCCCTAAGTCAGTTCCTGTGGTTAGAGATTTCCTAGATGTGTTCCTTACTGACCTGCCAGGCCTTCCACCTGAGAGAGATATCAACTTTACTATTGAGTTAAAGTTGGGTACCAGGGGTACCAGGAGCATTTATATTTCTCCTTACCGTATGGCTCCAGCTGAATTGCGAGAGCTTAAGGAGAAGCTCCAGGACTTGTTAGCTAAGGGTTTCATTAGGCCGAGTGTGTCATCTTGGCGTGCTCTGGTTCTATTTGTGAAGAAGAAATATGGGTCGATGCAGATGTGTATTGATTATAGGCACCTGAATAAGGTCACTGTAAAGAATAGGTATTCGATGCCGCGCATAAATGACTTATTTGATCAGCTTCAAGGTTTGGCCGTGTTTTCGAAGATAGATTTGAGGTCAGGCTACTACCAGTTGAGGATTAGAGTAGAGGACATCCCTAAGACAACATTCAGGACACGTTACAGCCACTATGAGTTCCTAGTGATATCTTTTAGGTTGACTAATGCCCCCGCAGCATTCATGGACTTGATGCACAGGGTGCTTATCCCATATTTAGACTCATTTGTGATAGTTTTCATAGACAACATCCTTATATACTCGCGGAGCAGAGATGAGCATGAGCAGCACTTGAGGATTATACTCCAGACTTTGAGAGATCATCTATTTTATGCCTATTTCTCAAAGTGCAAGTTTTGGCTTGAGTCAGTTGCATTCCTATAACATATGGTTTCTAAGGATGGTATTAAAGAGGACCTAGGGAAGATTTCAGCGATTCGTGATTGGCCTAGACTTACTACTCCTACCGAGATTCGCAGCTTTGTTGGGTTAGTGGGGTACTACAAATGGTTCGTCGAGGGGTTTTCTTCCATAGCAGCACCTTTGACTAGGCTAACTAGGAAGCATGTTCCATTTTAGTATCGGATCAGTGCGAGGATAGCTTTCAGAGGCTTAAGCCCTTATTAACTTCAGCTTCGGTGTTGACTTTGCTAGTTAAGGGTCAGAGCTTTTTGGTGTATTGTGATTCTTCCGGGGTTGGTATTGGTTGTGTGTTGATGCAACAAGGTCATGTGATAGCATATGCATCAAGGCAGCTAAAGGTTCACGAGCATAACTACCCCACTCCTTACTTAGAGTTGGCGGCAGTAGTCTTCACGCTCAAGATTTGGAGGCACTACTTATATGGGGTTCACTATGAGATCTTCACTGATCATCATAGTCTTCAGTACATTACGAGTCAGTGAGATCTAAACTCGAGGCAGTAGAGATAGATTGAGTTACTGAAGGACTATGATTTTACTATTCTGTATAATCTAGGCAAGGCAAATGTGGTAGTAGATGCCTTGAGTCAAAAGATAGTGAGTATGGGCAGCCTAGCTTTACTTTCAGTTTCTGAGCGGCCGTTGGACTTGGATATCCCATCCTTGGCTAACCATTTGGTTAGTTTTGACTTGTCAAACCCGAGCAGAGTACTCACTAGTATTGAGGTTCATTCTACCTTGGTTGACCAGATTTAGAGTCGTCAGTTTGAGGATCAGTGGTTGCGTGACCTTAATGATCAGGTTGTACAGGGTGAAGCTGCCAGGCTACTCTAGATTCAGGTGGTGTTCTAACATTTGATAGTAGCCTTTGTGTTTCGAGAGTTAGGGATTTGATTCAGTTTATTCTTTGGGAGGCTCATTGTTCTAGATATTCCATCCATCCTAGCGCAGCCAAGATATACAGAGATTTGAGACAGCTTTACTGATGGAGTGGTATAAAACAGTACATGGCAGAGTTTGTATCTCGGTGCTTAAACTATCAGCAAGTAAAGTTGAAGCACATGAGGCCTGGTGATGCAGCGGCTTCCCATTCCTGTGTGGAAGTGGGAAGGGATCACTATGGACTTTGTAGTTGGGTTGCCATGTACTTCTAGGGGTTTCGATTCTATTTGGGTGATTGTTGATTGGCTGACTAAGTCAGCGCATTTCTTGCCAGTTCAAACTACTTACAATGCAGAGAGGTTAGCTCAAATTTATCTTCGTGAGATTGTTCGGTTGCATGGGGTCCCAGCTTCTATCATTTCAGACTGTGGCACTCAATTCACATCTCACTTTTGCAGGGCTATTCAGTGAGACTTGGGTACAGAGGTTTAGTTTAGTACCGCATTCCACCATCAGACAGACGTCCAGTCCGAGAGGACTATTTAGGTCCTGAAGGACATGTTTTGGGCCTGTGTTCTTGACTTTGGAGGTTCTTGGGATCAGTTTGTGTCTTTGGCTGAGTTTGCTTATAATAATAGTTTTCATTCGAGCATTGGTATAGCACCTTTTAAGGCTTTCTATGGTAGGTGTTGCAGATCACCGGTGGTTGATTTGATGGTTTAGAGTCTAGGCCATATAGTACAGATTTACTTTGTGATTCCTTAAATAGATTCTGAGTGATTTAGGATAGACTTCGGGTAGCCCAGAGTAGGTAGAAGAGCTATGATGATCGTAGACTTTGTGCCTTAGAGTTTAGTGTTGGAGACTTGGTGTTTCTCCATGTATCACCCATGAAAAAGTGAGGAGATTTGGTAGGCGGGGCAAGCTTAGCCCCGGGTACATTGCGCCATTTGAGATCCTCCAGAGAGTTGGTAGTGTTGCATTTATGCTATCTTTACCTTTGATATTTTTATCTATGCACCCGATTTTCCATGTATCGATGTTGTGATTGTATGTTCAAGACTAATCTAATATGTTGCAGTGGGATACGGTTCAGTTGGATGAGAGTTTGGCTTTTGTTGAGGAGCCAGTAACTAGTTTGGCCAGAGATGTCAGGAGACTGAGATCTAGAGAGATTCTGGTTGTTATGGTTCAGTGGAGGCACTGTCCAGTTGAGGAGGCTACGTGGGAGATCGGGAGGGAGATGCGGGCTCAGTATTCGCAGTTGTTTGAGCCTTCAGGTACTCAAAGTTCTTGACTTTCTAGGATGAAAGTCCTTTTTAGTAGTGGATGATATGGTGACCCTTCTGGTCATTCCCATATTTGCGCTTTCTTTCTACTGTTAGAACTTGACTGTAGTGGCCTCAAGTCATTTATGGCTTGCTGGGACCGGTGGTTCAGTGCCCTGGCCGTTTGTTTGGTCTTTATGGTCGTTTCCCTATTTTAGAGCCTTAACATAGGATATTATTGACTTTGATCAACATTCTTGGTAAACGCACTCAAAATTGAATTCCAACAGTTTTGTTAGCTCTGGAGCATGGATTTTGGTTTGGATGGACCCTTGGTCGGGGTCTGGGAGCTTTCAGTTTGGTTTTGTGTTAGTTTTTGTGTTTTTTAGCTAGTTGAACGTAAAAGTTTGACTTTGGTCAATATTCAGAGAAGACGACCTCGGATGGAAATTCTGACAGCATTGTTATCTCCGGAATGTCAACTTTGGGCTGGAGGGACCTTTGGTTCAGGTCCTGAGGCTTCCGAACACATATTAGGACTTGGTGTTCCATTTTGGAAAAGTTGGCCTAAATTTGTTTTTGTGGTATGGGGCCCACTTTTTGTTATATCAACCTCCGTTGGGATTTTTGTTGATTTGGTTGAGTTTAGAATGCCATATTTAGTCAAATAGCTCAGCGCATTTGTGTCCGTACCCGGACTCATTCCCGGAGGTCCGTTCGAGAAAAATCTGCCAAAGTTGGCATGGGCTGCTGCTGCTTGCTGATGTGGTTGCCTGGGCCACGTCTGTGACTGGGCACCATGCCTGCATGCCGACCAGGACTTGGTAGCCAATGCCCCTACCCGTGCAATTCTGCTTGGGCGCCAGCGTGCCTGCAGCGTGTGGCTGCTGCTGCATAAACGCTCTTGCGCCTGCATGGTTGCCGGGGCGCCTAGGCGTGGCAGCTATATAGTTGTTTCCCCTTTGAAACTCCATCTTATTTCTCCAATTTCAAAATCATTTTTCTCCTTCATTGTTGCTCCAAATTTCTCCATTTCTTCACCAGCTCACTCCCATAACTTGGAGACATATAGAGCTGATATGGGTGCGCTTGGCTCTTAATTTGTTAAGTTCTCATGTGAAAATTCTGTTAAACTTCCATAAATTCCCTCCTTGATTTCCCTTGGTTTTGGGATTGTTTTAGCCTTCTTTCATGGTCCGTTATACCAAATTTAGGGGTATAAACTCCCGAGAACATGGGGAATATTGGGGTATTTTTCATTTTTGCCTTTGAGTTGCAGGGCCCACGGGCCCACCGGTGACCTAAATTTTGACCCAGCTATAATTATAGAATTGTAGGTATTCTTAGTCTCATTTTAACACGTAGTTTATGATTATGATAGTTTGATTGCATTTTAGAGCTTCTCGGAGTGGTTCGGGCTTGGATATCGTCATTCTAGCAGCTTATCATTGGACGACAGGTAGGTTACGATTTAACTCTTCTATACTTTGCGTATATAAGCTATAATTGTACTAATTAGCATCCTTGGGTTAGGTTTATTAGCTTGGTACCCCAGACCTTGTCCATTTCTTCATGACTGACTTATTTTACTCCGCTGATTGTAGTATTTGTTGTAGTTGATAGTATCACCCTTGTAGTCCTGTGTGGCCTTGTATTTATAATTCTGGACCATAGATGGTGGGTTATTCGAGAATGTTCGTGAGTCCATGACATCGATATTCGTTTGTAGAGCTGGTTATATGTGTTGTAGAGCTATTGGAGCCTGTGCAGGGCCGATAGGTTGATTGTGAGCCGTTGGGATACTGTTGGTGATTGAGCATCCCATTATCATACATATAAAGAGGTTTTTCACATCTTTTACTATTATTTTGGCTTCAGGCCTACTATTGATGATTTCTAAACCTTGCATGGCCCAGAAGGCCCATTTTTGGTAAAAATGGTTATAAAAGGGTTGGAATTGTTTTCATGGATCTTCTTGGGGTTAGAGAGTTAAAAGGATGCTTTTTTCATTGTTTTCATACTAATACTAGACTCGGTTGGGCTGTAGTGCTAGAGTTGATTTCTTATTGATTTGAGATGGTACTAGACTCAGACGGTCAAGCATCAGATTTGTTTTACTACTGTTTTAGACTCGGTTATGCCCGGGCACCCTTGATGGGGTTTTTTAGACTTGTTTCACTAATTTAGACCCGGGTAGACTCCGGGCATGCATTTTTAAGTTATGGTTACTAGTTTGGATCCGGTTGCACTCTGAACTAATAATTGAGTTTCTGAGGCTTTGCAATTTTAGTATGTGGTCAACGAGTAGATCTCCATGGACCTTGCTGATCTGGACCAGGGTCTACGTGGTGGGAGTGTCAGAGGGGGGATGTACAGTGGAGTTGAGGTACTTGGGAGAATCTCTTCCATGAGTCCTTCCTCTATTGGGACTTTTAGGTACTGGAAGGGGTAATATACGACACTACTATCACACTTAGTTTCAGCATATCACATCACATCATGCATATTATGTTCAGATCCACCCTTGTTTGTAGTTTGCTCAGTATACGCGCCGATAGTATGGGATGCCAGAGGGTTTGTTTTCACTTGTATGTGTTCCTCGGGTGTATGGGCACTCGTGGGACTGTAGGTAGACTGTTATTTATTTTCATTCTATCGCGATATTGATTCTGATTATGGTTACATTCGATGACTGGAAACTGTGAGTTGTATTATGTACATTTGGTTCACTTGATGGTTACACTTGGGCTATCGATTGTTTATTCCTGGCTTAAGAGTGGTATTACTAGCATGACTTGGTTGTTATTCTTGTTTTCGAGCATGTTATCGTTATTCTCCTTTCCTCCTTCCCTTTTTACTTGAGGTTACCGGTATATCACCTATTTTAAAAACTCTCTTTATATAGTGTTACTGCAAGTACCCCAGGTGCGTTCTTTCTTTCTTCACCTATGTTCTGTGATGTACATTTCTATTAGTTAGCCTAGTATGTTGTTTTCTTCTTGTATCCTTCTATGTGCTTATTCATTGTTGTTGACACCCAATTTTTACCCTCCACATTACGAATTAATCTTGAGCCTTTTTAATTTTTAAAATGTTTTTGAAATAATTATCTTGTAAAAAGGGATAAAATATTTTCCAAATCAGCTTTATAATAGTCTTGAGTAAGAATTTATATTTTTCATATTTTATTAGGTGAGATTTATATAATTTTACTTAAAAGAACTATTTAAAAGTTTAATTTCATAAGAAAATCTTTTTAAGAGATTAAGCGCTTGATTTTGTGATGACCCTTCCAGTTATCTTTGCAATTTCGCATTTATTGCACTGTTAGAGCCTTCGTGTAGCGGCCCCAAGTTATTTATGGCTTGCTAGGACCTGTAGTTCGGTGCCCTGGTCGTTCGTTTGGTCTTTTTAGCCGTTCGCCTATTTTAGAGCTTTAAACTTAGAATATCATTGACTTTAGTCAACATTCTTAGATAACGTACTCAGAATTGAATTATGACAGTTTTTTTATCTCCGGAGCGATGAGTTTGGTCTAGTTGGACCTTTAGTTAACGCCTGAGAACTTCCGGTGTGGGTTTTGTGTAGTTTTCTCAGTTTTCAAGTCATTTGGAACTGAAAGTGTAACTTCGGATGACTTTCGATGATCGGAGTGTCGGATTCGAAATCCCACTATTCCATCAACTCCAGAATGTTGAGTTTGGGCTAGGAAGATGGTTGGTTTGGGTTCCGAGTGAGTCAGACTCATTTCGAGCGTTTGAGTTCCTTTTTGTTAGGGTTGACTTGGGTCAAGATTTCTCCTAAATGACCTCATATGGAAGTTTCTTTGATTCCGTTGAGTCTGGAACGTCGTTTCTACTCTATTAGCACTGTTGAATTTTGAATATCGATTTTTGATTGTGCCCGGAATGCCCTATCGAATTTTCTAAAAAGTGCAGAAAATCAGCTGCGGACAGCAGCTATTTATTGCTGTCATTTCGTTTTTCCAGCCCTTCTCCTCACTTTTCTCACTCTAACACTCAAAATTCTCTCCACCATTTTGCTCCATTTCAGTTCTAAACCTTGGGGAATTATTTGTTCATCGATTATCCGTAGTTCTTCACCTCTTGGTAAGTCATCTTCCCCAACTTTTCTTCTTCGGTTTTTCTCTTAATTCCTCCATTGATGCTCACCCAAATCTTGGATTTTGTGATAGATTCTTCCCCCTAAGCTTGTGCATGTTCTTGGGTGTGAAGTTTTATCTGTCTTGGGCTTATTTTCCATCGTTTTGGTAAGTAATTCTTGCCCAATTTCCATTTTTATTTATGAAATTTCCATTCTTTAAACCCCAACTTGAGAGGGTTGTTTTGGTACCCTTCCCTTGTAGAATTGTTCTCAAATTTGTATCATGCCTTCTTGGCATCATTGGGGTAATCGTGGTTCTTTTTGTTTTTGGTTTCGGACTGTGGGCCACGCGGGCTCGCTTTTGACCCAGATATTGACCCGGCTACAATTGTAGCAATATGGGTATCGTTAGACTTATCTTAAAATTTTATTCATGAATTTGATAGTTTGATTCTCGTTCAAAGCTTGTCGGAGCAGCTCAGCCTCGAATATCACCGTTCCCGCAGCTTGTCATCGGACGACAGGTAGGTTACGGCTTAACTCCCTAGACTTCACATATATCGAGTAAAATTGTACTAGTTGGCATCCTTGAGTTGGGTTATCAGGTTGGTACCACAGACCTTGATTGTTTTTCCATGATTCGTCATATTTCTTTCCTCCGTTGTGTATAGTATTCCTATTAGTTGATATATTTATTACCCTTGTGACCCCGTGAGGTCTTGTTGACTCTGTACATAGAAGGTGGGATTATTGGGAATGTCCGCGAGTCCCGGACATAGAAATATCCTTTTAGGCTGGTTATGCTTATTGAGTAGCTTCGGAGTCTATAAGGGCTGTTAGGTTGATTGTGAGCTGCCGGGCAGCTATTTGGATTGATCGTATCATTTTCATGCATATAAAGAGGTTTTCCCATGTTTTATTATGGTTTTTGGCTTTGGGCCTATGGAAACTGATTTTCTAAACCTTGCATGGCCCCGGGGGCTCGTTTTCGATGAAATTGGATTTGGAAATAAGTTGACTTGATACGTGGATCTTCTTGGGGTAAAATAAGGATAAAAATATGATTTTATCATGATTTACCACTATTGCTAGACTCGACCGGGTCAGAGTGCTAGCTGAGTTTTCTTACTGATTTGAAATGATATCAGTCTTGGCCAGGGCGAGCATCTGAGATGTTTTTACTACTGTTTTAGACCCCGATTGTGCACGGGCACCCTTGGAAGGGTTTTTGAGACATCTTTTTCAATGTTTTAGTCCTAGACAGGGTCTAGGCATACATATTTGAGACTTAGCCATTGGCTTGAACCCGGACTCAATTTCGGAGGACACGTTTTGATTCTGAGTTTTAGTATGGGGTCTGGGACCTCCATGGACCTTGTTGCTTCAGGACTGAGGCTTTGGGCTGTGTGTGCCGGGGGGAAGGGTATATGGTGGAGTAGAGGTATACGAGTTGTGTCCTTCCATGGAACCTTCCTGCTGGGCCCGATCGGCACCGGAAGAGGTACATACAGAAGTTCTATTTCACCCTGAGATTTTCATGCATCATATCATCCCTTGTTTGAGATACCAACCTTATTTGCTGTTTGTTGATTGTATGCTCCGGTAGTATGGGATGCCGAAGAGTTTGTTTTCACTTGATTACGTTCCTCGGTTGTATGGGCGGTCGTGGGACTGTAGGTAGACTCTTGTTAGTTTATTATGATATTATTCCCTGTTACGGTTGAGGATGAGCATGATTACTGTGAGGTGATGAGTTTCTGGATTGAGTTTTGTATGACCTGATTGGGTATTATTTCATGTATGTTGAGCATGTATACCTTTATTCTTCTCTCCCTTTTTCCTTATACTTGAGGGTACCGGTATACCATCCATTTCTAGAAAATATTCTTATATATACTATTTTTGTAAGGATCCCATGTGTGTTGTCCTTACTTTCACATGTGCCTGTTGTGTGTATATATACTATATGCTAGCCTTATATGTTGTTTATATTGTCTTCCCTCTGGGCTAGCTCCTGTGTGCTTATTGTTGAATTATGTGACTGTTTGTTCCTACTCTGCCTGTTATTGCTCTTTTACTTTATATGTTCCTAGTCGGCCTATGATACCTACTGGGTACCTTATGCTTCACATTTGGTGCTCACCCTACCCTCTGCATCTTCTGGTGTAGATCCTAGCATGGGCCATCACCGTTAGCACGTCAGAGACTTGTGCAGGGTGCAATTTTTGGATCATCCAGGCTGAGGGTAAGCTCTTGGTGTTCAGAGCTTGACTTCAGTTATCCTTGGTGTATTTTGTACTCTTATAGTTTTGGAGACATTGTGTATATATGACTTTTGGACCCTTGTACTCCTGATGTAGTTCGGCTCTTATACGATTTGATACCAAGTTTTGGATTGGTTTAGATTCCACTTGTTTATATCTCTCTTGTATCTATTTTCTTCTCATTATGCCCTTGCTTTCGCTTATGTATCGAATCTTCCGCTTAAACTATTAGAAGGTAGCCCATTACAAACTGTTCTAGGCTACGGGGATTGGTTTTCCTACTGGGGGTTGTAAGTGCCATCATGACCGAGAAATCGAGTTGTGACAGCTTGGTATTAGAGCTTTAGGTTCACTGGTGTCATCGGTATAGGAGCCAATGTCTAGTAGATTCCTGCGGATCAGGGCGTAGATGTATGTGCTCAATCTTCGGGAGGCTATAGTGACATCTTAGGAAACTGGACTTTTCTTGTCTCTCTCTCATGTGTAGTATCCTTGAAAGTTTCTAGAAATCTCACTTATTCTGGTTCACTCTTCTGCAGATGGTTCATACGGGATCTTCAGCTTCTGGTGGAAGAGAGCCTTCTGTCCCTGCATCTCCGACTCCAGCTAGGGGCCTGGGTGGTCACTAGGGTAGAGGTAGGGGTCGAGGGCGCACTAGAGCAGCGGCACCCTTTAGAGCTACTAGAGTAGATATATAGCCTGAGTATGACTACGAGCCAAAGTTAGCTCTAGAGAAATAGCATGTGGGCCTGGGGACAGCCCAGGCACCACCAGCTCCAGTACCAGTTCCAGCATCAGTTTTTGTGCAAGCTTCAGCCCCAGCTCAGTCTTCAGATATTCGGGCTTTGTTACTTAAGCTATTGGGTATGATTGGGGAGCGTCCTTCTGAGATAGCCCAGACATCCACTCAGGGGGCAGCCCTGGGTGTTCAGAGTTCAGGAGCGTAGACTGCTACTGCGGCTCCCCATGCTGAGGTTGTTCTAGTTCCATCAGTTGCCCAGCCTCTTACTTCTCACCCTACTATGACAGAGATGAAGCAGAAGGCCTTAGGTAGGTTTCTGAGATTGGCACTGCCGATATTGGCTAGTACATCGAGTCAGGACCCACATGACTTTATCACTACCTGCAAGGAGATGTTGCACCATTTGGGCTTATTGGATACTCACGGGGTTGGCTACACTTCATATCAGTTGGAGGGTCTAGCAAAGTTATGGTGGAGGGCACAGGTTGCTTGCAGGCCTTCTACATCACCTCATTTGACTTGGTATGAGTTTTATGAGGCCTTTATGGCCAAGTTCTTGCCACAGAGCGACCGAGAGCGTCAGAGGGAGGAGTTCACTAGACTTTCTCAGGATACCATGGCCGTCTCAGAGTATGAGACCCGATTCCATTAGCTTGCTTTGTTTGGAGCCAAGATTATGCCTACTGAGGCTAACAGAGTCTGTAGATTTGTTTAGGGACTACGGAGACAGTTCAGAGAGCCTGCAGAGATACTGGTTGCTAGCGGTTGGTTATTCCAGGCCATTGCAGACTATGTCCGCATAGTTGAGGATTTGCATCGTCATGACACCGGGGCCAGAGATAAGAGGCCTCGACATCAGGGTGGTTACAGTGGTTTTAGGCATAGTGGTAGAGGTTCAAGCCAGTGGGGCTGAGGTTATTAGCCGCAGCAGCATCATGGTCAGTCTAGCCAACTGGTACAGGCGTCAATTCAGGCTTCAGGTTCTCAGTTCGAGCAGGGTCAGGGCAGTTAGCGAGGTCACAGTGGTCAACCATCGAGAGGTACAGATTCTAGGGCATCAAGTCATGGTGTCCATTCGGGTTCTGGTGGTTCATCCCAACTGAGTATGTCGTTACGAGCTTTCTATACTTGTGGTGTGGTTGGTCACTTTGCTAGAGATTGCCCCCAATAAGGACAGTTCAGTTAGCTAAGCCGCTGCGAGTAGTTCAGCCTCTGGCTAGAGGGGTGGTGATTTGGCTAGGAGTGGTGCCCCACGTGGCAGAGCAGGTGGTAGGGATGGAGGTCGGGCAGGTGGAGGTCGTTGTCAGTTCTATACAGTCCCTGGGAGACCGAAGGTAGAGGCCTAGGATGCTGTGATCACAGGTACGATTTATCTATGTCGTCAGCCAGCTTATGCCTTGTTTGATTCGGGATCCACTTGTTTATATGTATCTGCCTACTTTCTGTCTTGTTTGGGGTTGGCTAGTGAGCCATTATTTGTGCCTGTTTATGTTTTGACCCCAGTAAGAGATTCTTTAGTAGTGGATCGGATTGTGAGATCCTGTGTGATATCTGTTGGTGATTTGGATACTTAGGCTGACCTGATGATACTTGATATGTTGGATTTTGATGTGATACTGGGCATGGATTGGTTGTCCCCTCACCGTGCGATTTTGGATTGCTATGCCAAGACCGTTACCATAGTCGTGCCCAGTGTATCCCCAGTTGTATGGAAGGGTTCTTTTATCCATACACCGTCTGGGATCATTTCTTGTCTTTGAGCTAAGAAGATGATATCCCGTGGGTGTTTAGCTTATCTAGCATATGTCTGAGATGCTAGTGTTGACCCTACGTCTCCTGAGTCTGTTCCTGTGTTTAGATACTTCCTAGATGTGTGTCCTACCGACCTGCCAGGCCATCCACCTGAGAGATATATTGATTTTGCCATTGAGTTAGAGCCAGGCACCAGGCCCATTTCTATTCCTCCCTACCGTATAGCTCCTGCTGAGTTGAGAGAGCTTAAGAAGCAGCTCCAGGATTTGTTAGCTAATTAAGGGGTTTATTAGATCGAGTGTATCTCCTTGGGGTGCTCATGTTCTCTTCATGAAGAAGAAGGACGGGACGATGCGGATGTGTATTCAATATCGACAGTTTAATAAGGTGACAGTGAAGAATAAGTATCTGATGCCCAGGATTGATGACTTACTTGATCAGCTTCAGGGTTCTGCCGTGTTTTCTAAGATTGATTTGAGGTCTAGCTGCCATCAGTTGAGGATTAGGGCGGAGGACATCCCTAAGACAGCATTCAGGACACGTTACGGCCACTATGAGTTCCAGGTGATGTCTTTTGGGTTGACTAATTCCTCTGCAGCCTTCATGAACTTGATGCACAGGGTGCTTATCCCGTACTTGGATATGTTCGTGATAGTCTTCATTGATTACATCCTGGTATACTTGAGGAGTAGAGATGAGCATCAGCAGCACTTGAGGACTACACTTCAGACTTTAAGAGATCATCGGCTTTATGCTAAGTTCTCAAAGTGTGAGTTTTGGTTAGAGTCAGTTGCATTCCTAGGGCACGTGGTGTCTAAGGATTGGATTTGAGTTGATCCGGGTAAGATTTCTGCAGTTCGTGATTGGTTTAGACCTACTACTCCTACCGAGGTTCGCAGCTTTGTTGGGTTAGCCGAGTATTACAGATAGTTCGCTGAGGGATTTTCTTCCATAGTAGCACCCTTGACTATGCTGACTAGGAAGGATGTTCTATTTCAGTGGTCTGATCAGTGCGAGGATAGCTTCCAGAGGCTTAAGGCCTTATTGACTTCAGCTCCAGTTTTGACTTTGCCGGTTGAGGGTTAGAGTTTCTCCATGTATTTTGATGTTTTAGGGGTCGGTCTTGGTTGTATGTTCATGCAGTAGGGTCGAGTCATAGCATATGCATCGAGGCAGCTGAAGGTTCACGAGCGCAACTACCCCACTCACGACTTAGAGTTGGCGGCGGTAGTCTTCGCGCTCAAGATCTGGAGGCACTATCTATATGGAGTTCATTGTGAGATATTCACTGACCATCATAGTCTTCAATATATTATGAGTCAGCATGAGCTGAACTCGAGATAGAGGAGATGGATTAAGTTACTAAAGGACTATGATTTCACTATTTTATACCATCCGGGCAAGGCAAATATGGTAGCGGATGCCTTGAATCAAAAGGCGGTGAGTATGGGCAGCCTAGCTTTACTTTTAGCTTCTGAGCGACCGTTGGCCTTGGACATCAAGTCCTTGGCTAACCATTTGGTTAAGCTTGACTTATCGGATCCCAGCAAAGTTCTTTCCTAGTGTTGAGGTTCGTTCTACTCTAGTTGATCAGATTCAGAGCCGACAGTTCGAGGATCAAAGTTTGTGTGACCTTCATGATCAGGTGGTTCGGGGTAAGACCAGCCGGGCTACCTTGGGTTCTGATGGGATTCTGAGGTTTGAGGGTCAACTTTGTGTTCCGAGAGTTGGTGATTTGATACAGTTGATACTCCGTGAGGCATATTGTTCTAGATACTCCATCCATCCTGGCATAGCGAAGATGTATAGAGACGTGAGATAACTTTACTAGTGTAGTGGTATGAAGTGGGACATGGTAGAGTTCATATCTCGATGCTTGAACTATCAACAGGTGAAGTTCGAGCTAATGAGACTGGGTGGTTTGATGCAGTGACTTCCCATTCCTGAGTGGAAGTGGGAAGGTATTACTATGGACTTTGTTGTTGGTTTGCCTCGTACTACTCGAGGGTTTGACTCCATTTGGATGATCGTTGATAGGCTGACTAAGTCAGCACATTTCTTGCCAGTTCAGACTTCTTACGGGGCAGAGAGGTTAGCTCAGATCTACATTCGTGAGATTGTACGGTTGCACAGGGTCCCAACTTCTATTATTTCATATCGCGGCACTCATTTCACATCCCAGTTCTAGAGAGATATACAAAGGGATTTGGGTACGGAGTTTAGCTTAGTACTGCTTTCCACCCTCAGATAGATGGCCAGTCCGAGAGGACTATTCAGGTCCTGGAGGACATGCTTTGGGCTTCTGTTCTTGACTTTGGAGGTTCATGGGATCAGTTTGTGCCATTGGCTGAGTTTGTGTATACTAATAGCTTTCATTCGAGCATTGGCATGGCACCTTTCGAGGCTTTGTATGGTAGGCGTTGCAGATCACCCATTGGTTAGTTTGATGGGTTAGAGTCCAAACCGTAGGGTATAGATTTACTTAGAGATTTCTTGGACTGAGTCTGTTTGATCCAGAACAGACTTATGGTAGCCTAGAGTAGGCAGAAGAGCTACGTTAATCGTAGACTACGTGCCTTGGAGTTCACTGTTGGTGATCTGGTTTTCCTCCGAGTATCGCCCATGAAGGGTGTGATAAGATTTTGTCGGCGGGGCAAGCTTAGCCCTAGGTTTATTGGGCCGTTTGAGATTCTACAGAGGGTTAGTAGTGTTGCCTACATGTTAGCCTTGCCTCTGATGTTTTCAGTTGTTCACCCAGTTTTCCATGTTTCAATGTTGCGCCGGTATGTGTCTGATGAGTCTCATGTGTTGCATTGGGATGTGTCAACATTCTTAGCTAATGTGCTCGAAATTGAATTCAGACAGTTCTGTTAGCTCCAGAGCGATGAGTTTGGTCTAGTTGGACCTTTAGTTGAGGCCTGAGAACTTCTGGTGTGGGTTTTGTGTAGTTTTCCCAGTTTTCAGGCCATTTAGAGCTGAAACTGTAACTTCAAATGACTTTCGATGATCGGAGTGTCGTATTCAAAATTCGACGATTCCATCATCTTCAGAATGTTGAGTTTGGGCTAGGAAAGTTGGTTCGGGTTCCGGGTGAGTCGGACTCATTTCGAGCCTTTGAGTTCCTTTTCGTTAGTGTTGACTTGGGTCAACATTTCTTCAAAACGACCTCGTATGGAAGTTTCATCTATTCTATTGAGTCCAAAACATCATTTCCACTCTATTACCACTATTGGTTTTTAAATATCGGTTTCCGATTGTGCCCAGAATGCCCCGTCGAGTTTTATAAAAAGTGCAGAAAATCAGTTGCGGAAAGAAGCTATTTATTGCTGTCATTTCGATTTTTCCAACCCTTCTCCTCACTTTTCTCACTCTAAAACTCAAAATTTACTCCACCATTTTGCTCCATTTTAGTTCTAATCCTTGGCGAATTATTTGTTCGTCGATTATCCGTAGTTCTTTGCCTCTTGGTAAGTCATCTTCCCCAACTTGCCTTCTTCGATTTTTCTCTTAATTCCTCCATTGATGCTCATCCAAAGCTTGGATTTTGTGATAGATTCTGCCCCCTAAGCTTGTGCATGTTCGTGGGTGTGAAGTTTTATCCGTCTTGGGCTGATTTTCTATCATTTTGGTAAGTAATTCTTGCCCAATTTCCATTTTTATTTTTGAAATTTCCATTCTTTAATCCCCAACTTGGGCGAGCTATTTTGGTACCCTTCCCTTTTTCAATTGTGCACAAATTCGGAGCATGCCTTCTTGGCATCGTTGGGGTCATCATAGTTCTTTTCATTTTTGGTTTTGGTTTGCGGGCCTCGCAGGCCTGCTTTTGACCCAGATATCGACCCGGCTACAATTGTAGCAATATGGGTATCGTTAGACTCGTCTTAACATTTTATTCATGAAATTGATAGTTTGATTCTCGTTCGGAGCTTCTTGGAGTAGCTCAGCCTAGGATATCGTTATTCCCGCAGCTTGTCATCGGACGACAGATAGGTTACGGCTTAACTCCCTAGACTTCGCATATATAAGGTAAAATTATACTAGTTGGCATCCTTGGGTTGGGTTATTAGGTTGGTACCACAAACCTTGACCGCTTTTCCATGATTCGTCCTATTTCTTTCCTCCATTGTGTGTAGTATTCCTATTAGTTGATATATTTATTACCCTTGTGACCCCGTGAGGTCTTGTTGACTCTAGAACATAGAAGGTGGGATTATTGGGAATGTCCGACAGTCCCGGACATAGAAATATCCTTCTAGGCTAGTTATGCTTGCTGAGTAGCTTTGGAGCCTGTTCAAGGCCGTTAGGTTGATTGTGAGCTGTCGGGCAGCTATTTGGGTTGATCATATCGTTTACATGCATATAAAGAGGTTTTTCCACGTTTTATTATGGTTTTTGGCTTCGAGCCTACGAAAACTGATTTTTTAAACATTGCATGGCCCCAGGGGCCCATTTTTTATGAAATTGAATTTGAAAATGATTTGACTTAATAATATAATGACCCTTCCGGTTATTTTCACGTATACATTTTCCTTGAACCGTTAGAGCTTGTTTGTAGCGGCCCCAAGTCACTTAAGGCTCGTCAGGACCGGTATTTCGGTGTTGGGTCCATTTGTTTGGTCGCATTATAAGTTTCGAAGCCAAGCAAGTCGGCAAAAGTAATCGTAAGTTCTTTAATGAATTTCCTGAACTTTGGGTAAAATGTCTCGGAGCTTTTCTCTCAATATATAAAGAGTTAGAAGTCCTCCAAAATACCAAATCGAAGGTCTACGAGTCTAGTTTCCAACGCACAAAATCTCACGTCCAGCTGATCTCGGAGTAAAAAGTTATGACTATTTTACCGCGGACTGTCTGGCAGAAAACGGGTTGCGAACCGGGTCGCGAACCGGGTCGGGTTAAACTCGATTTAAGCCTCAACTTCACATTTTAAAATGCCATTTCAATTTCGAAACAGTGATAAAACATAAGGGAGGATCCCGAGAGAATTCTTGAGTATCAAAATCGTGCGTTGGTGAATTACGAGCCTAGGCTTAAGAATTTTATTAATATCGCGTGCATTTGAAAATATTTTATTTTAAAGTTGAATTTGGTAAAAAATTATATTATTATTACCTTTTCAAAATATTTTAAAGGTTTATGAAAAATATTTTGTTACGAGATAATTGTATATGTATTTACTTTATAAGGTTTTTATACACCGTAATATTTTAACGGAGATAGTAAATTTAGTTATGTTGAAAATTATTATTATAATATAGTAGGTTTTGTTTGAAATAATTTTCTAATAATTATGGTATATTTAAAATATTATATTTATTTTACCACGAATTTATGCAATACCCGAATATATAAATAACGGGATAAGAATATTATTTTGTTGCCTTGTAAGTGCCACCTCCACTCCACGTGTAGGTGGAGGGAGTGGCCAGCAATCACCAAAGTGAATGGTGGCATCATTTGGAAGTAGGCAGCATTGATTTACCATTATTCTTAACCCTTAGAAATGACAATTAGCATGGATAACCTTCAGCAAACATTCACTTTGTTCATACTTAAATTCCTTGGCCTTCCATCTGTAGCACGCCACTTATGCATAAGTGGTCATTTGTTCAAGAAGTTTAATTGAAAAATATATTTTGAAGATTTATTTTGATCCCCGAAAGAAAATCAATTATCTACGTCAAGTTATTCCACCCCAAATTCGATTCCGATTTAGTGTGGATTTTCTAGGAGTGGTTCGAGCTTGGACATCGTTGTTCTAGCAGCTTGTCATCGGACGACAGGTAGGTTATGGTTTATTTTCCCTAGACTCCGCATATATAGAATAAAATTGTATTAATGGGCATCCTTGGGTTGGTTTATTATGTTGGTACCACAGACCTCGACCGCTTTATTCATGTCCGCCTACTTTTGTTCCTCCGTTGCTTGTAGTGTTTGCCGATATATTTTATCTACCCTTGCGGTCCTGTGAGGCCTTGTTGACTCTGGAACATAGAAGGTGGGATTTTGGGGAATGTCCGCGAGTCCCGGGCATAGAAATATCCTTCTAGGCTGGTTATGCTTGCTGAGTAGCTGTGGGCCTGTGCAGGGTCGATAGGTTGATTGTGAGCTGCTGGGCAGCTATTGTGTGTGATTATACCATTTCCATGCATATAAAGAGGTTTTATCCATGTTTTACTATGGTTTTGGCTTCGGACCTACTGGCACTATTTTCTAAACCTTGTATGGCCCGAGGGGCCCGTTTTGATGGAAATAATTTGGAAATGGTTTGATTTAGACTTGTGAATATTTTTGGGTTAAAGAAAGTAAAATTATGATTTAAATCACCAGTTTACGATTAACGCTAGACTCGGCAGGGCCGGAGTGCTAGTTGAGTTTTCTTGCTACTTGAAATGATTTTTAGCCTCGGTCGGACCGAGCACCTGAGATGGCTTTTTACTGTTTAGACCCGGTTATCCCCGGGCACCCTTGGAGGGGTTTTTGAGACATTTTCCTACTACTTTAGTCCTGGACAGGGTCTGGGCATTGCATATTCGAGACTGGGTCTCCATCCTGATACCGGACTTGCTTCCGGACGACATGTTCTGATATTGAGTTTTAGTATGGGGTCTGGGACCTCCATGGACCTTGCCATCCGGGCCAGGGGCTACGGGCTGCGTGTGCCGGAGGAGGGGTATACGGTGGAGTAGAGGTATACGGGCAGTGTCCTTCCATGGAACCTACCTGCTGGGCCGGATCGGCGCCGGAGGAGGTACATACAGAGATACCATGGCACTTGAGATCTTCATGCATCATATCATTCATGGTTCGAGGTTCCACCCTTGTTTGTTGTTTGCTGATTGTACGCTCCGATAGTATGGGATGCCGGAGGGTTTGTTTTCACTTGTTTGTGTTCCTCGGTTGTATGGGCGGCCGAGGGACTGTAGGTAGACTTTTGCTTTTTACTTACAGAATTGTTCTCTATAATGGATAAGTATGAGTTTGGTATGATTAGTTGAGTTTGATTCATGTCTCTGAGCATGCCTATCATTACTCTTTCTCTCTTCTTCTTACACTTGAGGTTACCGGTATACCGTCCATTTCGTAAACTTATTTTATATACACTGTTATTGCAAGGACCTCAGGTGCGTTGTTTCTTACTTTCACCTGTGCCTATGGTGTGTATATTCTGCTTACTAGCCTCACATGTGGTTCTGTTGATTTCCCTCTGGGCTAGTTCCTGTGTACCTTTCGTTGATTTCTGTGACTGCTTGCTTCTATTCTGTCTATTACTATGCTTTTATCTTATATGTGCCCAGTCGGCCTATGATACCTACTGGGTACCTTATGCTTCGCATTTGGTGCTCACCCCTACCCCCTGCATCTTTGGGTGCAGATCCTAGCGTGGGCCATCGCCGTTAGATCATTGTGATTCGTGCTTGGAGATCTGTTGGGGACTACTTCAGGCTGAGGGTGAGCTCTTGGCGATCGGAGCTTAGCTTTAGTTTATCTTTTGCTTCATGTACTCTATTACCATTCAGAGACATCTGTATATATTATTTGGATCGTTTGCACTCCATGTATGTAGTTTTGGCTCTATACTATGATACCAGGTCTTGGGGTTTGGTTTAGTTTCGGCATATGTATGTATTTATAGTCCTTTGATCTGTTCTCTTCATCTTGTTCTCTTATTTGTTAGATAGTAGCCCATTATTAACCGTTCTGGGCTACGGGGATTGGTTCACCTACCGGGGGTTGTAGGTGCCATCATGACCGAGAAATTGGGTCGTGACAACTTGGTATCAGAGCTTTAGGTTCACCGATGTCATCGGTATAGGAGCCAATGTCTAGTAGAGTCATGCGGATCGGGGAGGAGACGTCCGTACTCAATCTTTGGGAGGCTACAGTGGCATTTTAGGAAATTTGACTCTTTCCTTGCTTCTGTGTCGTGCGTAGAACCCTTGAAGTTTTTGGAAATCTCATTTGTTCTACTTCATTCCTCCGCGATGGTTCGTACGAGATCATCGGCATCACGCGGAGATGATCCTCCCACTCCAGCTAAGGGTCGAGGAAGCCCTCGATCAGTGGCACCTGCTAGAGCTGCTAGGGTGGAGATAGAGCCCGAGCAGCATGTGGATCAGTGGGCAGCCCAGGTACCACCAGCTCCAGTGCCCATTTCTGTGCCAGCTCCAGCCGCAGCTCAGTCTCCGGATATTCGGGGATTACTGTTACAGCTTTTGGGTGTGATTGGAGAGCGGCCTTCTGAGGTAGCGCAGACATCCTCCCAGGGGGAAGCCCTGGGTGCACAGAGCTCAGGAGCACAGCCGGCTACTATGGCATCCTGTGCGGAGGTCATTCCGGTTCCATCTGTTGCACAGCCTCTTGCTCCTCGCCCAGCTATGACAGAGTCAGAGCAGAAGGCGTTAGGTAGGTTCTTGAGGTTAGCACCGCCGAGGTTTGTTGGTACTTCTGGACAGGATCCACATGACTTTATTACTACCTGTGAGGAGATGTTGCATCATCTGGGTTTGTTGGAGACTCACGGGGTTGGTTATACTACCTATCAGTTGGAGGGCCCAGCGAAGTTATGGTGGAGGGCCCAGGTTGCTTGTAGACCACCGTCGTCACCTCCTTTGACCTGGTCTGAGTTTTATGAGGCCTTTATGGCCAAGTGCCTACCCCAGAGTGATCGAGAGCGTCGCAGGGAGCAGTTTACTCACCTTATGCAGGGGTCTACGACTATCTCAGAGTATGAGACCCGTTTTCATCAGCTAGCACCGTTTGGAGCTATGATCATTCCTACCTAGGCAGATAGGATTCGCAGATTTATATGGGGTTTGAGGCCAGAGATCAGGCAGCCAGCTGAGATATTGGTCGCTAGTGGTCGGCCATTTCAGGCTATCGTAGACTATGCCCGCACTGTGGAGGACTTACAGCGACATGATCAGGGGTCCAGAGATAAGAGGCCTCGGGATCAGGGTGTCTACAGTGGTTCTAGATTTGGTGGTAGAGGTCCTGGCCAGTGAAGCCGGAGATATCAGCCACAGCAGTACCAGGGTCAGTCCAGCCGACCGGTTCAGGCTTCCCTTCAGACTTCCGGTAGTACCCAGTTCGAGCAGGGTCAGAGCAGCTATCAGGGCTATGGTGGCCAGTCTTCGAGGGGTACAGTTTCTGGAGCATCAGGTCGTGGTGGTCATACGGGATTTGCTGGTTCATCTCGACTGAGTAGGCCGTCAGGGGCTTGTTTTACTTGTGGTGCGATTGGTCATTTTGCTAGAGATTGCCCTCAGCAGGGTACAGTTCAGAATGCCGAGCCTTTACGAGTAATTCATCCCCCATCTCGAGGGGGGCGGTCGTCAGAGTAGAGGTGGTGCTCCACGCGGCAAAGCAGGTGGTAGGGATGGCGGTCGGGCAGGTGGATGTCGTCGTCAATTTTACGCGGTCCCTAGGAGACCAGAGGCAGAGGCCTCAGATGCTGTGATTACAGGTACGATTTTTGTGTGCCATTAGTCTGCTATGGCTTTATTTGATCCTAGATCCACTTGTTCATATGTATCTGCCTACTTTGTGCCTTGTTTGGGGTTGGCTAGTGAGCCATTATCTGTTCCTGTTTCTGTTTCGACCCCAGTAGGAGATTCCTTAGTAGTGGATCGGATTGTGAGATCCTGTATGTTATCTGTTGGTGATTCAGAGACTTGGGGTGATTTGATGATTCTTGATATGCTAGATTTTGATGTGATACTGGGCATGGACTGGTTATCCCCTCACCGTGTGGTTTTGGATTGTTATGCCAAGACCATTACCATAGCTGTGCCCGGTGTATCCCCGGTTGTGTGGCAGGGTTCTGTTAGCCATGCACCATCTGGGATCATCTCTTGTCTTCGAACTAGGAAGTTTATCTCCCGTGGGTGTTTAGCTTATCTAGCATATGTCCGAGATATTAGTGCTGACCCTACTTCTCCTGAGTCTGTTCCTATGGTTAGAGACTTCCTCGATGTGTTTCCTACCGACCTGCCAGGCCTTCCACCTGAGAGAGATATTGATTTTGCTATTGAGTTAGAGCCGGGCACTAGGCCCATTTCTATTTCTCCTTACCGTATGGCTCCTGCTGAGTTGAGAGAGATTAAGGAGCAGCTCCAGGATCTGTTAGCTAAGGGGTTTATTAGACCTAGTGTGTCACCGTGGGGTGCTCCTGTTCTCTTCGTGAAAAAGAAGGATGGGTCGATGCGCATGTGTATTGATTATCGGCAGTTGAATAGGGTGACAGTGAAGAATAGGTATCCGATGCCGAGGATTGATGATTTGTTTATCCAGCTTCAGGGTTCAATCGTGTTTTCGAAGATTGATTTGAGGTCCGGCTACCATCAGTTGAGGATTAGGGCGGAGGACATCCCTAAGACAGCATTCAGGACACGTTATGGCCATTATGAGTTCCTAGTAATGTCTTTTGGGTTGACTAATGCCCCCGGAGCCTTTATGAACTTGATGCACAGGGTTCTTGGCCCGTATTTGGACTCATTTGTGATAATTTTTATAGACGACATCTTGGTATACTCGCGTAGTAGAGATGAGCATGAGCAGCACTTGAGGGTTATACTCCAGACTTTGAGAGATCATCGGCTTTATGCCAAGTTCTCAAAGTGTGAGTTTTGGCTTGAGTCAGTTGCATTCCTAGGGCACGTGGTGTCTAAGGATGGGATTAGGGTTGATCCGGGGAAGATTTCAGCGGTTTGTGAGTGGCCTAGACCTACTACTGTTACTGAGGTTCGCAGTTTTATTGGGTTAGCGGGTTACTACAGACGGTTCGTTGAGGGATTTTCTTCCATAGCAGCACCCTTGACTATGCTGACTAGGAAGGATATCCCATTTCAGTGGTCGGATCAGTGTGAGGATAGCTTCCAGAGGCTTAAGGCCTTATTGACTTCAGCTCCAGTGTTGACTTTGCCGGTTGAGGGTCAAAGCTTCTCCGTGTATTGTGATACTT
>QJPP01004555.1:0-83359 GCA_003996215.1 Jaltomata sinuosa | reverse complement strand
GTAGCTGTGGGCCTGTGCAGGGTCGGTAGGTTGTTTGTAAGCTGTTGGGCAGCTATTGTTGTGTGTGATCATATCATTTCCATGCATATAAAGAGGTTTTATCGATGTTTTACAGTGGTTTTGGCTTCGGGCCTACTGACACTGTTTTCTAAACCTTGCATGGCCCGGGGGGCCCGTTTTTTATGGAAATGATTTGGAAATGGTTGATTTCACTTGTAGTTTAAAATCATCAGTTTTACGATTATCACTAGACTCGGCAGGGCCGGAGTGCTAGTTGAGTTTTCTTACTACTTGAGATGATTTTTAGCCTCGGTTGGACCGAGCACCTGAGATGACTTTTTACTGTTTAGACTCGGCGACGCCCGAGTACCCTTGGAGGGGTTTTTGAGATATTTTCCTACAATTTTTAGTCCTGGACAGGGTCTGGGCATGCATATTCGATACTGGGTCTCTATCTTGATATCGAGACTGGGTCTCTATCTTGATATATGTTCTGATACTGAGATTTGGTATGGGGTCGGGGACCTCCATGGACCTTGCTATCCGGGCCAGGGGCTACGGGCTGCGTGTGCTGGAAGAGGGGTATACGGGGGAGTAGAGGTATACGGGCAGAGTCCTTCCATGGAACCTACCTGCTGGGCCGGATCGGCGCCGGAGGAGGTACATACAGAGATACTATGGCACTTGAGATCTTCATGCATCATATCATTCATGGTTCGAGGTTCCACCCTTGTTTGCTGTTTGCTGATTGTACGCTCCGGTAGTATGGGATGCCGGAGGGTTTGTTTTCACTTGTTTGTGTTCCTCGGTTGTATGGGCGGCCGGGGGACTGTAGGTAGACTTTTGCTAATTTACTTACAGAGTTGTTCTCTATTAGGGATGAGTATGAGATTGGTTACTGCTAGACTGTTAGTTTCTGGATTTGAGATTGTTATGATTAGTTGGGTTGATTCGTGTCTTGAGCATGCCTATTATTACTCTTTCTCTCTTCTTCTTACACTTGAGGTTACCGGTATACCGTCCATTTCGTAAACTTATTTTATATACACTGTTGTTGCAAGGACCCCAGGTGCGTTGTTCTTCTTTTCACCTGTGTCTATGGTGTGTATATGCTGCTTACTAGCCTCATATGTGGTTCTGTTGATTTCCCTCTGGGCTAGTTCCTGTGTACCTTTCGTTGATTTCTGTGACTACTTGCTTCTATTCTGTCTATTACTGCACTTTTATCTTATATGTGCCCAGTCGGCCTATGATACCTACTGGGTACCTTATGCTTTGCATTTGGTGCTCACCCCTACCCCCTGCATCTTTGGGTGCAGATCCTAGTGTGGGCCATCGCCGGTAGATCGTTGAGATTCGTGCGTGAAGATCTGTTGAGGACTACTTCAGGCTGAGGGTGAGCTCTTGGCGATCGGAGCTTAGCTTTAGTTTATCTTTTGCTGCATGTACTCTATTTCCATTCAGAGACATCTGTATATATAGTTTTGGTTTACTTGTACTCCATGTATGTAGTTTGGCTCTGTACTATGATACCAGGTCTTGGGGTTGGTTTAGTTTCCGCATATATATATATATATGTTTATAAACCTGTTATCTATTTTATTCGTTTTGTTTCTCTTAATTGTTAGATAGTAGCCCATTACTAACTGTTCTGGGCTACAGGGATTGGTTCACCTACCGGGGGTTGTAGGTGCCATCATGACCGAGAAATCGGGTCGTGACAACTATGTGAGAGATGCCAGGCATATCTAAGGTAACAATCTTGGCAAACAAATACATGACCACATAGTAAGGGAATAACCAATCCATGCCTAGAATCATATTAAATTCAACTAGATTACAAGATCTACCCAAGTTTCATACCCCAAGATGGTCACCAGATATGATTGATACACTCGATCCACTACTACATAATCATCTATGGTAGTAGATACATACATAGGTATAGGAAAAGTCTGACATAACAAATCCAGATGAATAGCAAAGTAAGAAAACACATACTAATAGGCAGACCCCAGATTGAATAATGCAGAAGCTTGCTGATGATAAACTAAAATCATACCTATGATGACTGCATCTGAATCCTCAGCCTATAGCCTACTTGGAAAAGAATAAAGATGGCTACACCTACCCCCATACTGACTACTTACACCACCACCTACATGCCTGATTGAAATCCACCTCTAGCACCCTGAGGACAACTCTTACTACCCTGCGTACTGCCTTTAATCAATGGTTATAGAGCCTTGGGGGCCTGAACCTACTAACCCTGGTGCCTACAATACCTAAATATGGGACACTCTCTATAAAAATACCCCAACTCACCATACTCATAACATCCTCAATAAGACATAGCCGGATCAGAAGACCCTTCCACACCAAAATACCCAACGCAGGCTAAATATCAAGAGTATGAACCGTGTGATGTCTGACCTAAACCCTTTTTGTACTGCCTACTATAACCCATATAACCTTTATTTGTTATATGTATCACCACTTGAACGAGCTTACTAGGTTAAAAATGTTGACCTCTACTAGGAAAACCATTGCCCCTAGACTGGGAACAACTAAAATCACCCTAAATGCGAGGCCTCTTATTGATGCCTCCATAAGCTTTGTGGTGTATCCCTTCTAAGGTCCTCGCATGGTCCACCACCTATAGAAAAGTACCCCCAACAACTACCAAATGCTCTATCTCTAGGAAGAGGGGTAAAGTTAACTCATTATCAAATCTCCATACTCTCTCATGCTCAAAAGGAAGAATCATGATGCCTAGCCAGCTCATGGAACCTTATCTTATACTCATAGAAAAACATAGAACCCTGCTGCAAATTCGTGAACTCATCCCTCAGTCTCTCCCTCATACTATGGGGCACACATATCCCCAAGAAAGCCTCAGATAATTGAGCCCAATCCATCTAAGGTGACCCTTCTTGTCAACACTTAATATATGCTCTCCGTCACTACTTAGATGGACCAACAATCAAACACATGGTGTATTCAACCCCATGTGACTCAACTTACGTGAGGTTTTGAAACCTCTCCTAATAGCTCACTAGAAACTCATATGCATCCTCCTCCAAAGCACCAGGAAACATAAAAGGCCGTTATATAATAAACTGGTCAAACATCTTCTGCTCTTTAGAAATCACTAGCCTAGCTGCAATAGGAAAAGAAATAATCGGCATAAACAAAATCACTACTGCTGAATCTACAACAGCAGGTTATGCCTCTAGAATCGGAATACCCTATGTGGTTGCCTTATAAGTTGGTAATCTGCTAACCTATTGAGCCTTTATTCATGAATTATTACAATAATTTAATAAGAACTAGAGCTACATATTTCCTTTATTGATGAAAATGTAGGTACTCTTGGTTAAAAAGAGAAAACAAAGGAATTCAACCCAAAGAGCTCAGAAAAGAGTTGAAGTATTAAGGTGATAAAAAATAACGAAGAATCTATCGAGAGGTGTGAACAACATACAAACTGCACAATGCAGCATGAGGGTTGTACCTCTCTTCGTACCTCACCACTTAATCAACTGACATCACTAGTCAAAGGAGAAAAAGACATGCAACATGCAGAATAAGTGGTGTGACTGCACATCGTGTCACATATCACATTACACGAGTCAAAAGGGCATTTTTTCAAAAGCTAAGTGATGTTTTTGGAAGCTTCTAAAACTAATTTTTGGTTATGTACCAGATATAGTTCTTAGTATTGAGTTTTTCCCAAGGAAGATATAAAGGGTACTCTTCTCTCTTCATCTTCTACACTTAGGATTCACCATTTTTATACTAAATTGAGCTTTGATTTGGATTTTGGCTTGAATACGAATGGATGTATGAGTTACCCAATTGGTAAGTCATCTTATTTCCTTAGTATGAATATCTAATTTCCTTGTCTAGGGGTATATGTATGATGGGTATTTGAATTTGGGTATGGGTCTTGTTTAATTATGCTTATAATTGATGAATTGATAAGTGTCTATTGAATTTCTCAAGTTTTAATCATAAAATTAATGGTTGCAAACATTAATTGAGTTTTCTTAATTGTGTTCCCTTTTGAAAGAGTGGTTCATAATTCGGATAGGAATTCAATAGTGAGAATTTGAGATTTTCACCTTAGATTGAGGCTAGAAATAGCTAATCGACGAAAACTCTCATCTAAGAGTCTAAGCTAGAAATAGTATGAATTCCCCATGAAATTTATTTGGTTGGTTTATGTTAAAAGCATTGTGCTTGAGCAAATACCATAAGATATATATTTTAAGGATCGAGAGATTACCAAATATGACTAAAACCCATGCTACCCGTATCATTAATCAAGAATTTACATAATTAATCAAGTACCCTAACCCTTTTATAGAATTCCATCGAAAGCATGACCATAGTGTCATTCTCATAGATTACAAATCTTGTGTTTACATTATGCTTTTGTGTTAAAATTGAAGTTGAAACGTAAATTTCGCTTTCAAATTCCCCCAATCTTTAATTTTAAGTTGTCTGAGCATTTGCTTTCTTACGGTCTCTTAGCAAATCATTACTCCACTCTCTATGGATTCAACCCCCACCATCCGTTGGGTTACTCTTGATTTTCTTGATGATTGCTACAACCTCCTTTGAGAGAGTGCTTTTGGGCATCATAAAAATGATGACATTGTCGGGGAGTGATTTCTGAATCACCAAATGATAGTCATTTGTTTGTCATTACATTCTGGTTATTTGTGATTATTTGGATATTGTGCCCCAGAGCATAGTAGGAAACCAAGAAAGCATAGACAGATATATGGATTAAGATAATAAGCCCATGGTCCACGGTGGCACCAGTGCAATCTGCATAACCCTATTGTTGGAAACACCATATATTATATTACGAGCACTATTCTCCACTTGATTTAGATGAACGGTCTATTTAAACGGTTGGCAAATGAGGAAACCAACTGACATATTCGAAACTTCATATAGATATGTCAACCCTTCAATATGAACCATATTTCACAAGATTCTATTCGGCTTTGATTATTCCCCTTCTCTATTATGAGGGAAGTGATGGCTTGGCTTGAAGAGCTCCTAGAGGGCTCTATTATAATATGGTATGGCCTAGTTGAGGCATTTTTGTGTGATTCTTCACTCCCTCTCAGATGATGCAATTGAGGGATGACATAACTAACTTCTTCCAACTCCTCGATGAGCCATTGCATAAAGCATGGATAAGGTTAAAAAAGAAGCTCTTATTATGTCTGAATCATGGGTTACCTGATAATGTCCTACTTCAAAAAGAAACTTTGACAACATCGATTAAATTATCTACAGGAGGATTGAGTTTTCCAAAGAAAGTTAAGATATGAATTCATGCTTGTTATGGGAAAGGCAAGTCAATGTGGGAGATTGAGGCTAACATAACACTATTGCTGATTCGGAAGATTCCCAAATCTAATCAGATGATGAAAAGTTTATGATATATGAAAGATGAACATATTCAAATACTTTAATTTCTCAATCCGTAAAATAAATGATTTGCTTGGAGGTACCTTTCAAAAAAATTCATCGAGGAAATTAGTGTGTTACAACTTGGGTTCACCTATAAGGATATTCATACTAAAATTAACAATTTATGACAAGTAACTTACTAGGAACAAGATAACACAATGCAATACAGACTTTTTGATAAAGCAACATGTCCTATGTGTTATGTTGTAGATGAAACTATCTCACATTTATTGTTTGCATATGCCATCTCATCAAAGGCCTCCACCTGACTGATAAGGTGGAGTAACTTGAGTCATAATGAATTGCAAAAGAATTGTCTTGCCAGGAACGCACGATAAGGACACAAGAAGATGGAACTCTTCCTAACAATATCATGTAGCCTCCCGCAGATAGGACACGGAAGTCATCATACCAATCCACGAGACTCTACTTAGACACTTGCTTCTGTACTACGACACCGGTGAACCTAGAGCTCTGATACCAAGTTATCACGGCCCAATTTCTCAGGTCATGATGGCACATACAATCCCTTAGTAGGTGAACCAATTTCCTTAGCCCATAATGGTTAGTAATGGGCTACTACCTAATCAATAAGCACAACAAGAAGAAATAAGAGAAAGTAGAAAGAATCACAAGGTATAAGCACAAATAGTAATCAACCAAGAGTTACAAGTATACATGCTAGCACAAAACATATACATAACACAGAAACACATGTGTAAGGAAGAAGAACGCACCTGGAATCCTTGCAACAATAGTATATAAAAAGGAGAGAGTTTTGAAACATGGCGGTATATCGGTAACCTCAAGTAAGAAGGGAAAGAAGGAAAGCAGTCCAACATAATCAACTAAAAGCCATAAAAGATAACGAAAACACCAATTCACAAGATAGGCATGTACCGAGATCCGTCCCATAAATTACAACCTAAAATGGAATAACTAAACCACAAGCTTCTACTCAGAACCAAGATAAAGAACAATACCCGATAAACCACAACTACTCGAGAGGACCCACAATGGAGCTTCACAGATAAAAGACTCACTAGGCCCCTATGTACTCATGCCCAAAATGTAAAGCCTCGACAGACTAAAACTTACCAATCCACAAGAACCAAGGACCATAAGTAGCTCTATGAAATGATAAGAGTAATAATAATCTACCTACAGTCCCAACGGTCGCCCATATAACCGAGGAACACAATCAAGAAAAAGCAAACCCTCCCGCTATTTATACAACCGGAGTATACACTAAACACACAACAAATTTGGTGGAATCCAAGTGTGATATGCATGATGATTATAATGATGGAACCGGTAATAGTAACTCTGTATGCACTCCCCCGGTACTCTGGCAAGAGGTCTCATGGTGGGACGTACCCTCTATACACTATCTGACACCATATACCCCTCCTTCGTCATGCTTGGCCTTTGGCCAGGTCCTGGAATGGTAGTGCCCATGGAGGTCCCTGACAACATATATTAATGAACGCAAAATCTCAGAGAATTAGAACCTCTAAGTATATGCCCGGAATTGAACTGGGTCAAAAATAGTAGTCATAATCTCAAAAGACCCTCTCAAATGGTGCCCGAAGTATACTCGTGTCTAAATCAGTGATAAAAGTATCAATACCTTCTCAAAGGGTGCCCAGAGCATATCCGGGTCAAAATCAGTAATAAAAATCAAGTCTAGTTCTCTGCCCTGCCGAGCCTAGTATCAAGAGAAAATCAAGTTTAGTGCTCTGCCTTACCAAGCCTCGTATCAGTAGGAAATCAAGTCTAGTACTCTGCCCTACCGAGCCTAGTATCAGTAGGAAATCAAGTGTGAAATCATTCAAATCCCGTTTTATCATCATTTATACTGAAAATGGGCCCCTGGGTCCATGTAAGGTTTAGAAAGTCATCTATGGTAGACCTGAAGCCAAAACAGTGATTAAATATGTAAGGAAAAACCTTTTCCATGGATGATATGCTTGCACACAAATATAAATTAGCCCAACAACTCACAAACATTCCTACCATCCCTGCACAGGCCCAACAGCTCTACAATAGATATAACCATCCTAGAATAATATCTCTATGTCCGGGATTCGTGGACCATCCCAAATAACCCACCATCTATGTTCCAGAATCAATACAAGGCCACCCAGGACCACAAGGGTAATATATAATACTACAAGAATACTACAATCAGGGTATGAAATAAATGGACAGAAAAGACAGGCAAGGTCTGGGGTACCAACCTAAAACAACCCACCCCAAGATAGTAATTAATGCAGTTATAGCCTATATACACAGAGTCTAGGTAGGGAAAGCCATAACCTACATGTCGCCCAATGAATAGATGTGGGGATGGCATCATCTAAGATTGAAATGCTCCAAGAAGCTGCAAATTGTGAAACTACTATCAATTCAATAATCTACACATTAATAAGAGACTAATGATACCCATAATGCTATAAAAATAGTTGGGTCAAAATTCAGGTCACTGACAGACTCGTGGGCCCCGCAACCTAAAACGGAAAATGAAAATGGACAAAATGGTCACATTTACCATGGGGTTACATGCCCAGAAAATCAAGGTAATTGGGAAAGAAATTCGAGCTAGAACAGCCCCTAAAAGTCAAGGAACCAAAGAAGAAATTTAAGAAAAGAAAATCGGAAAAAGGCAAGAATCACCTACATAAATGGAAGAATTAAGCCAAGAATGTGAATAAGAATGAGTCGGCTAAGCATGCACTTCACCGGAACAGAATCTATAAGCAATTTTTGAGCTTGAGAGAAATGGCAACATGGATATTTAAGCCAATGGAGAAGACAACAATGGTGGGATTAATCAATAGGAGAAGACAAGTTGGGGAAGAAGGAGACTTACCACAATAGTACCGGAAGAAGATCAAGGAGTTTTGTGTGATTTCCGCAAGGATTTTGGTAGCCAGAAGTTAACAAATATGAGTTTTGGAGCTTTTTACAAGAGAGAAAAGAGGTGTTAAATGAGGAAAAGAAAAATAATCTTTTCATTTTTAAGACTGCTAGCAGACACCGCAATTTCAGCATTTCTATCGCAATTGTGGAGGCACGGAGGAACAGTGACCTCCATAATTATGGAGAAAAGATCGCAAATGAGGCCAAGCACCACAATTGCAGAACCCACACTTTTAGCCAAACACCACAAATATGGCATCTCACCGCAAATGCGGTTGCTACAAATGCGATTTGACGTTCGCAAATGCGGACCCAACAGGTACAACATCACAGCCAAAAACCAGTTAAGTTTAAAATGCATGATTGAACCCTCGGGAAGCATCCGGGGTCCTACAGACACAAACAAATAGAGCTATTTGACTAGAAATGATATTCTAGATCCAACAATATTGAAAAAAATCTAATCGGAGGTTGATTTAATGAAAAAGTGGGCCCTATGCCCAAATCCAAACTTAGGCCAACCATTTCCAAAACGGAATCCAATGGCCGAAAACAAGTCCAGAAGCCTCGGTACCTAAACCAATGGTCCCTCTAGCCTAAACTCAACGTTTTGGAGCTAACAATGCTGATGGAATTTCCATTCGAGGACATCTTCTCCAAATTTTGACCAAAGTCAATCAAATAAGCCCAACTGGCCTGAAAGCACAGAACGAGAGAAAATTTCAAGCTGAGAAACTCTCAGATCCTGACCAAAGGTCCCACTAGACCAAAGTCTATGCTCCAAAGCTAATGGAACTTTCAAAATTTAATTTTGAGCACGTTCACCAAGAATATTGACCGAATTCAATGATATCAAAAGCTTAAAGCTCTAAAATAAGGAACAGCCAAAAGACCAAAAAAATAGCCCGGGCACTGTACTACTGATCCCAGCAAGCCATAAATGACTTGGGGGAGATACAAGAATGCTCTAACGGTACAAGAAAGGCGAACATGCATAAATAACCAGAAGGGTCATTACAGCTAATTACATGAAGGGCAAGCCTATGGTTCAATGTGTGTGCAAATGAATTTCCATCAGGCATTGAGAGTCTCTTTGGTTTTCTTATAATCTCGTTTGATTTAAATTACATCATTGTGAGTGGGATTCTCTCTTGTGATGAGTGGCATCGCACACTTGAAAGGAATGATGAAGTCTCTATTTCAATTAAGAGGAATTAATGAGACAAGTTGTGTGGCGAATAACAAGGCAAACCTTGAAGGTCCATGCCAATGACTTGGGAAGCTTGAATATCTTGTTTTGAATGAAAAATTCCCTTGCTCTTGAATGAGAAATGAAGTCCTTTTGATAAATGTTTTTAAATGAGAAATTGCCTTGCGAATAGGTGTCATGACCTGATTTCTTAGGTCATGACGGCACGAACAACCCCCCTGTAGGCGTAACTATTCCCGTAGCCCAGAATGGTTAGTAATGGGATACTATCTAACCAGCCTACAAAAGAAGTATTATAAAAGCGGAAGCAGGGGATAAAAGTAGAGAAGAAGGAAACTGGAATATATATGTAAAGGAAACTAAACCATCCCACATATTGGTATCACAGTTTAGAAGCCACTACTACATAACATAGTACAATAAGGTCTAAAAGAATATATATGTCTGTCTTTGAATAACAAAAGAGTACATAATATAAAAGATGAGATAAAAGCTAAGCTCTGGTTGCCATAATCTCATTGTCAGTCTCGAATGATCCAAAATCACTCCGCATGAGTCTCCACGAGTCAGTGGAGATGGTCCATACTATGATTTGCACTAGAAAGATACATAGTGTAGTATGAGCACCAATTGCAAAGCATTGGGTACCCAGTAGAAATCATAGGCTGACTGAACGCATAAAAGATATAAAAGAAGGTTGTCACAAAAGCAAACAAATAAGTACACGGAAGCTAGCACAAATAAAATACAAGGAGAAAATAATCAAACTAGGCTAGCTACTAGGAATATATATGATGGAACATAGGTGACGAAAAGAACAGCGCACATGCGGTCCTTGCCATAACACACTATATATATAGGGAGTTTAAGAAATAGGCGGTATACCAGTAAACTCAATTAAAAATAAAAGGAAGGAGAGAAAATAATAAATTCATGCTTGAGACCCAAATATACTAACTAAATCATGCCCATAGTATAACTTTCAAAGAAATAATAATCAGTCAATAACCCAAGTGTACCAATAAAGTGAACCTGAACGAAAGTACGATATAGTAATAAATCTACCTACGGTCCCAACTGGCACCCATACAACCAAGGAATACATAAAAGTGAAAACAAACCCTCTAAAATCCCATACTAGCAGAGCGTACACTAAACAAATAGCAAATAAGGGTGGAATTATACATAAATGAATGATCTGAGGCAATAGTTTGAAAAATCAGTGTAACTGTGGAACCTTAGGAACCTCCTCCAATGCCGATAGGCCCAACAGGTAGGAATCATAGAAGGACACACCCTTTTTCCTCAACTACACTGTATACCCCTCCTCTGGCACACTTAACACGTTGCCCCTGGTCCAAATCATCAAGGTCTTTGGAGGTCCTCGACCACATACTAAATGTTAGAATATCAATATAGTCGTCTGGCGTGTATTCGAATCTAAATAAGTAACCTAAGTTTTAAAATGCGTGCTCGGAGTCTATCTAGGTCTTAATCTATGAATCAAGTCTAAAAATCCCCAATAAGGGTGCCCAGGCATATCCGAGTCTAAAATAGTAATAAAACAAGTTTGATGCTCGGCTCGATCGAGTTTGGTATTATCTCATATCAATGGTAAACCATGTCTAGCACTAAGGCTTAGCCGAGTCTAGTATAAGTATAAAAACGGTGATAAAATTATCATTTAATCTCTCTTACCGCAAGAAGATCCATGAAAATCAGTTCCAAACATTTTATAACCATTTTTTAAAATCAAAAATGGTCCCTCAGGCCCATACAAGATTTAAAAAACCATTTATAGTAGGATCGTAACCAAAAAAAGAGTAAAACATGCAGAAAATCTTTGTATATGCATGATAATGGTATGCCCATACACAAACTGTAGCCCAATGGCTCACAATCAACCTATCAGCCCTGCACAAACTCCAAACGCTCTACAATATATATAACCAGCTTTAAAATCACAATATAAATCTATGGGACTCACAGATATTCCCAACTAACCCACTATCTATGGTCTAGAGTCAAATACAAGTACACACAAGACCATAATGGGTCGTTTGGTTGGAAACAAGTTATCCCAGGATTAATTATCCCGGAATTAGTTATCCCGGGATAACTTATCCCACCATGTATATGGGATAACTTATCCCTTCACTATGGTATAAATGGTGGGATAAGTTATCCCAAACATGGCAACCAAACAAGAAACCAAAATGTATCCCAGGACTATTTATTTTATCCCAGGACTATTTGTTCTTATCCCTCACACCAAACAACCCCTAAGGGTGATACTACCAACCACTACAAGTACTACAACTATAGGAGCAAAAATAAGATGGATATGAAGATGGGGAAAAGGTCTAGGGGTGCCAAGCTAATAACCTCAACCCAAGTATGCTATTTATTACAATTATAGCCTAAATACGCAAAGTCTAATATAGAGAACATCGTAACCTACCTCTCCTTTAACGATAGGTTGCTAGAATAATAATGTCCAAGCCCAAACTACTTTGAAAAGCTCCGAACAACAGTCAAACTATCATAAACATAATCTACACGTTAAAAAAACACTAACGATACCCTTATTGCTAGGAGTATAGCTGGCTCAAAATTTGGGTAAAAAGTAGGGCCGTGGGCCCCATAACCTAAAACTAGAAATGAAAAAGTACATGATGATCCCAACACTCTCATCAGTGCATGCTCCAAAAATAAGCAGATTTAGCGAACAATTAGGGCTCAAAATAGCTTGCTATCTAGGGGAATTAAAGAGGGGAAATTAAAAAAGAAATACCAAAAATAAAGGGAGAATTTACCTACAATGAAGAGAGGAAGCAAGTCTACATGATGAATTTCATGCAACCACGAGCATGCAATGCCTAATCCGAGCAACTACAACCAAGAATTTGCCCAAGCTTAAAAAATCAGAACAATGGAGGTTAGCTATGGAGAAGGATTATTTGGGGAAGAAGATGACTTACCAAAATGAAGAGGGAAGCAAGATTTACCGCTAAATGATGAATCCACAAAGCCAAGAACTGATAGAAACCAATTTTAGGAGAGGGAGATTGATAAGTCGATAATCTATCAATTTATTGAGCCTTTAACCATGAATTATTGTTATGTTTTGATGAGATTTTAAGGTTCTTATTGCCTTTATTGATGTATATATAGGTACTTGTGATCAAAGAAAGAAAACAAGGAAATAGACCCAAAAAGAGCCTAAAAGTAGTTAAAGTGTGAAGTGATAAAACATGATGAAGATTTTGCTGAAGGGGGCAGACCTTGTGCAACACACACAGTCATTGGTGCAGTCCGTACCTTCCACCACATAAAGCTTAGAGTTAGCTGAAATTGAACCAGATTTTTACATTTGAAAATCTAAAAAATTCCATGTTCCCAGGAATTTCGGGTCCAAACCATGGACCATGGTCTGAACCACGAGTCGTGGAATGGAGTCATAAGTTGAGCTTGCCAGGTTCAGACTCTGGTCTGAGAATCATGAGTTTGTTCTACAGACTATAGTTCAATCTATGGCCCATCCTGTTAAATTGTGGTACCATACCAGAGGGTTGACTGATTCCCCAGGAACCATGAGTCAAGTCTACGGTCCGTAGTTTGAACCACAGACCATCCTGTAACTCATAGAACTTGATTCAGAGGATTGCATGTTCCCCAAGAACTATGAGTTGGGTCTACGACTCGTGATTCTTTTTATAGGCCCGTCTTATTGACCCGTAGACTTCCTTATACAGCTTGTTCTTTTGGCCATGAATGACAGATGGAAACCACGAGCCGTGGTTTGGTCTATGACCCATGGAACCCATCCGTGGTCCCTGAAAGTCAATCTTTTTCCAATTCATATTTTGAATTATGAACTAGTGAAATTAGAGTTTTGATCCAAATTGGGGAAAACTTATGAAATCACTTTCTATGTATCAATTCATGGTTTCTTATGGTTTATTTATGATTTGATCAAGATTCCTTAATTGGTTTCAAAAGCCCATGCATCAAAATTTATTTCTAGCATGATTCCATTGAATTGCATAATTTCAAGTGAAAGTTTACACGTTTAGATTACATGTCCATATGTATTTACGAAATTGCATGCCTAATTCTTCAAGTATGATTTAAGAAAGAAAAGTATGTTTTAAATTATGGCTATGCTAAGTTTCATGAACTTATCATATGAGATTGCATGATTTTCGATGTGTTTCCATGCTTTTCAAACAAGATTTGGCTTGAGATTGTGCCACTATGAAATTATGAGCTATAAGTATAATTTTGGGAGTAGTATTTAGCATCGAGCGACGAGGGTTCAATTACCCAAGTCCAAAACTACATTGCCAGCGTAGGTTATGAACTGAAGTTCCCTATGGCCTTATGAGAGTGGTACCACATATTTATCATGGTGTCCTGTGCTTAGCGGGCATTAGGACAGCTTTGCCAACTAGGGTTATATAGTTGGGTATGGTGACTCATTCCTTGGCACGATTCAAGTCAGCTTTGCTAACTAGGGTTATATAGTTAGATTCCATGTAGCTCACATGGTCTATTATCGGTTATAAGAAAATCCCTTAAGAATGTTTTGACTTGTTTAAGCTTATGAAATCTATTTCGAGGTTTTGATTCTTATCTCATGTTTACTATTCAAGTTATGCTATATACTTATGATATCCCTTTTATGCATGAACTCTGTTTTAAGCACGTTTTAAACATGTTTCAACATGATTATTCATGTCTCACATATTCGGTACATCCTATAGTACTGACGCATATTTTGTGTTGCATCCTCTTGATAATGCATATTCAGGATCCTTCCTTCAGACACGTGGCTAGAGATTTCAGGCCAATCCCAGTCCGCTGTTGGTGAGTCCTCATAGTCCAAGAAATAGTTATGATCTTAGTTAGTTTATCGTTATTTACTTCCGTATTTTGAGTTAGCTAAGGTCTTGTCCTAGCAACTCCTTATGTTATGTGTAGAGGCTTTTCAGACATGGATAGTATTCGAGTTTCTTCCTTGGAGTTGCATGTTTTTTGACTCGGTTATCTATATATTGATTTTGAATCTTCTTATTATGCTTCCGCTTATCTTTTATTTTACTTGAGTATGCTATGACCAAGGGAGGTAGCCTCAGGGTGTGACATATGCGATGCACACTTCAGGATGTGCAAATCGCATATCACGCTGCACAGCTCCCAAAGGGCATTTTTGTCCAAATTGGTGTGACATTTTGGGAAAATTCTAAAACCCATTTCAGGCATATTTTTAGAAAGTTTTGAACAGTTTTCGATATAGAACTGAATAGCTTTGAATAGTGAGAATGTTTTCTCTCCAAAAAAGAAGAAGAGGGTTTCACTCCAATTCCTTCTTCCTAACTCTTGGAATCACCATTCTTCTAAAAACTGAGCTTGGATATTGAATACTTATCTTGAATGAAAGGGAATTTGACTTACCTATTTGGTATTGTTCTTTATTACTTTAGCATGAGTAGCTAAATCTCTTGTCTAGGGATGTGTTGATATTGGGTGATTCATAAATGGGTATGGGTGTTGCTAATTTGTGTTTATAATTATTAATATGACATGCGTGTAGTGATTTCACCATATTTTAACTCTAAAATTGATGGTTGCAAACATTGATTTATTTTACTTGGTTGTGTTCTTGCTTGAGAAAGGAGTTTTCAATTTCGGATGTGAAATAATTAGTGGGTACTTGGGAATCTATTTAGATTGAGACTAGAAATAACTCAATTCCCCGGAAACACACATTTAAGGGTTTAAGCTTAAATTAGTGTGACCTCCCCAAGCATATGTTGGTTGTTTATTTGCCTAAACAATGGTGTTTGAATATAACCATTGGATATATGATTGTTCGATCGAGAATTTGATAAGCATGCCTAAAATCAATGATATCCATGTTGTTTAGCGAGAATTTATATGAATGAGAAAGCACCCTAATCCGTATTCGAGTCCCATTTGATACACATCCCTAATCAACCTCTCTCCTTATTTACACCTGCAATTATTTTACTGTTTTTCTTTTGATTTTTAATTGTGATAGATTTCCCAATTCCCCCTTCTTTTACTTTTATTTTTTGCAAACAAATTACTCTCGTTGTGAAGTCTCTTCTTTACAATCGACTTGGCTCGTCACCAATTCCCTGTGGGATCGACCCTGACTCCCATCGGGAATATATAAATGTGGTTTGCTCTAACAATCGTCGATACCGCCATCTAGGATAGTACACTTGAGCATTATAAAAAATGGCGCTATTGCCTGGAAATTGTGTTTGAATAGCCTTTTGGATTGTGCATTGAAATCATTTTGTAGAGTGTTTGTTCTTTTTATTTGGTTTGTTGTTTTTATCCATTGCTTAGGTAGCCCATGAGAGAAGTAGGAGACAATGAAAGTGTCAATAGAAGTCTTGACGGGTTCATGAACGAGCCCAATAAGCCAGCGATTCAAATGGGAGTAGGTACAATCTGCCTACCTCCCACGGTTGGAAATGCAGTATTCCAAGTCAGTAGCACAATGCTCCATCTAATTCAAGTTAAGGGGATGTTTGGAAAAGCAGCTCACAAAGATGCTAATCGGCAGATCCGCACCTTTTTGGAGATATGCCAACCGTACATCTTCAAAAACATACCATAAGAATCTATCTGACTTCACCTATTCCCTTACTCTATAATAGGGGAAACCACGACTTGGTTGGAGGAATTGCCGGATAGGGCAATCACCTATTGGGCTGAGTTGGTAAATACTTTCACTACTATATTCTTCCCTCCATCACTAATAATGCGGCTGAGGGATGAAATTACCAACTACCGCCAACTTCCCGATGAGACTTTGCATGAGGCATGATTGAGATTTAAGAAGAAGCTCATGTTGTGTACTAATCATGGATTGTTGGACAATGTCATGCTACAAAGCTTCATTAGATACTTGAACTCGATGAATAAGTCTCTGGCCAACAATCTTAGAGGTGGTAGCTTTATGGATCTACAATTTCCTCTTTCCTCGGCCCTTTTAGAAAGAATGACCAAGACTAATAAAGCTTTGCACACAAGGGAGGCAGATGTTCTGAAATGACCCAAACCCGGGCCATGATGGCATCAACATAACCCCTTGGTAGACAAGCCGAAACACAATGATTATGGAAGACAGTTATAATAATAATTAAACTAAGGAAATGCGGAAGATATAGCAAAGACAGGGCCAATAGACTCTGTCTATCAAAAATACAAAATAATGACAAAATATACAAGATAGAAAGCATGTAAAGTCTCCAAAAGCGTCGGGAGCTCATCGCGATACGAACTGCAACAGGCCTCGAACAACAGGAAAGTCAATAGAGGTGGCTCGTACTATGTGATGCATCAAAAAAAGATGCAGAGTGTAGTATGAGTACCAAGACAATGGGTACTTAGTAGGTATCTTAGGCCAACCGAGTGTAGAAAGATAATATATAAATAATAGATACAGGAAAGCAGCTAAAATTACAGGGATCCACCTAAATCTAGTTATAAAGCCGAACACATATCAATAATCCAACAAGGTGAAGAACAGACAAGATCAAGCCAAATCCAGAGACAATCCACATGCCAAAGCAAATGCAATGCGATGCACGATGATGCATGCGTGAATGCAATACAATATAAACCCATAATACCACATTGAGCTCTCAAAATACTTCATCAGACTATGCATATATATATATATATGTGTGAAAGTAAAATACCTGGAATAACGCATCAAGATATGCATGAATATATATGTGAAAGTAAGATACCCATAATAACATATCGGGGGTCTGGAATATCGCATCGGACTATAAATATATGCATAAAGTAGTATTTTTCCCATTTTCCTTCCAAAATCTGAAGTAAAACTCAGAGTAATTTGTTTAAGTGCAAAAATTACCACAACCATAGTAAAGCCTCATTTAAAACCAAAGTCCTTGAAAAACACTTCCATGTTGTACCAATGATATGCCATGAAATGTGAGTATGAAATATTCACAAACACAGAAAGATCACACACCATCAGGCAAAACAGGGCAGAAATACCCTCCAAACCAAGAGAACTGACCTGAAACGCCATCTAAATCCCAGCATGGCCTCGGGCCCACAGTTACACATAACAATAAAATAAAGCGGGTAAAATAGAAAGTAAAAGCAAAAACCACCAGGAATCTCTATTCTACCTCTACAACCTCCTAAAAGCATACTAAGGATTCTATACTATCCAAACAGATAAAGCAAGCTCCTAGGCTAAGGATAGCATAACAGTTCTAGACTAAAACCCAAAATGGTAAATTAAAGTGATAAGCAATACTTAAACCTGAATTCAACCTAATGTCCAACCTAACATTCCAGTAACACATAAATATATATAATCTAATTAAACTCAGTCTAGGAGGTAAATGGTAACCTACCTCGAGGCCGAACTGCAAACACGAACCATCACTCATGTGCTTTCCCCTATCGAATAGCTTCAGAAAGTTGCCACGATATCAAGAACACAATCCAGGTGTCAGGATGAGAAGAACGACACCCATATTACTATACAAAAAATCAGGCCTGGAATCAGAGAAAACAAAATTTCACAATTATGTTCGTTGTTTCGGGGCCCAACAGCCCCAAAGTGCTACTAATTCATGGGATCAAGACATGAAAAGGTCAGAATTTAAGGCAGAAGCTTACCCCAACCAAGAGAAATATGATGCGACGGTGAGTTGCACGAACTCAAGAACTTGCAGCCCCAAGAATCAGATTTCTACAAGGGATGACAAAACTTTAAGAATTAACAAAAAAAGGAGTTTTAGTAGGAGAATTACAAGAATTAATGCGAAAGGAGGAGAGGGGTGACAAGGGAACTTACCGGGTGAAGAATACTGAAGCAAAGGAGATGGAAATTTGAGTTTTGGAGCTCAACTTTGGAGTTTATCGAAAAAGTTAAGGAGAAAATGAAGTTGGTATTTTAAATAGCTGCCAGGGGTCCTTCATCGCTATCGCGATAGGACCGCTGTGTTCATGGAGAAGACCTGGCCCGACCATCACGATCGCGATGGTCCAGCCCCCGTTCGCAAAGAGGAAAGTTGAGCTGGGTCCTAGACGTCTTCATCGCGGTCGCGAAGAGAAACCTTTGCAAATGCGATGATCAAGGAACTAGACCATCGTGAACGCGATGGGAGCCCTGCGATCGAGATAACCAAAAAGGTCTGCAACGTAATGCAACAACCAGCAATAACACCAAGGCCAAAAAAACTTCTGATGGACCCTTAGGATTCATCCAGAACCCCGTGAACACAAATCAACCATGCTACCCTACCAGAAATGGCATTCCGGACTCAATGGAATCGATGAAACTCCCAACGGAGATCGTTTTGATGAAAAGTGCGCTCCAATCTATAAACCAACTCGGAACTCAAAACCCAAAAACAAGTCGGAAAGCCCTAGGACCCGAACAAAAGGTCCTCCTAGCCCAAAGTCGACATTCTGGAGCTAACAACACTGACAGATTTTCCATCCAAGGTCGTCTTCTCCAAATGTTGACCAAAGTCAACCCTACCAGCCAAATTGTCTTGAAAACACAGAAAGTAACACAAAATATAACCAAAAGCACTCAGACCCATACTAATGGTCCCACTACACAAAAATCCCCATCTCAAAGACAACAAAACTGTCAGAACTTGATTCTGAGCACGTTAACCAAGTAAGTTGATCAAAGTTAAAGATTTTCTAAATTCAAGTTCTAAAACAAGAAAATGGTCATAACGACCTAACAAACATACCGGGCACCAAACCATCAGTATTGGCAAGTCATAAATGAGTTGTAGCCGCTGAGGGAAAGCTGGAAATGTCGAAAAAACACGGAAAATGGAAAATGACCTGGAGGGTCGTTACATTATCTACTACTAAATGAACTTTTATCCGCGAAAGTTTAGAAAAAGGATAGTACCTGAAGACTCAAAAAGATGAGGATAATGGGTTTGCATGTCTGTCTCGATCTCCCAAGTTGCCTCAATGATAGGACGATGCCACTACTGAACCTTAACTGATAGAATCTCCTTGGACCTCAACTTCCTAACCTTCCTGTCGAAAATATCAACAGGCTCCTCCTCAAAGGCTAAGGACTCATCCAACTGAATTGACTCTAGATGAAGCACATGAGACTCATCCGGAATATACCGCCGCAACATAGAGACATGAAACACTGGATGCATACCAGAAAGAGCAAGAGGCAAGACAAACTCATAAGCAACCTTTCTAATATGACAAAGGATCTCAAATGTCCCAATAAACCTCGGGCTGAGCTTACCCTTCCTCTCGAACCTTATCATGCCCTTCATGGGCGATACCCGAAGGAACATACTGTCACCTATCATAAACTCTAGATCTAGAACTATCCAGTCAGCATAACTCTTCTGCCTACTCTGGGCAGTGCAAAGTCTCTCCTGAATAACCCAAACTCTATCCATAGAATCACAAAGCAAGTCGGTATCCCACGGCCTAACCTCGAAGGCATCAAACTAACCCATCGAAGATCTACAATGCCTACCATACAAAGCCTCAAATGGAGCCATCTGAATGCTGGAATGGTAACTATTAATATATGCAAACTCTGCCAAGGCTAAACACTGGTCCCACTGACCCCAAAATCAATAACACAAACTCGCAATATATCCTCTAGAACTTGAATAGTACGCTCTGGTTGACCGTCTTTTTGTGGGTGAAAAGCGGTGCTAAGATCATCTCTAGTACCCAACTCTCTCTTAATAGACTACCATAAATGCAAAGTGAACTGAGTACCTCAATTGGAGATGATAGAAACTGGCACACCATTCAAACAGATAATCTCTTGAATATAGATCTGAGCTAACCTCTCGGAATTGTAGAAAGTCTGAACCTGCAAAAAGTGAGCAGTCTTCGTCAACCTATCCACGATAACCAAAATAACATCAAATCTCCACAAGGTGCATGGAAAACTCACTACAAAGTCCATGGAAATCCTCTCCCATTGCTATTCTGGAATGGGTAGTCTCTGAGATAAACCACCGGGCCTCTGGTGCTCAAATTTCACCTGCTGACAGTTCAAGTTACTAAATACAAAATCTAAAATATCCCTTTTCATCCCACACCACCAGTAGTGCTACCTCAGGTCACGATACATCTTAGCTGCCCCGGGATGAATGGAATATTTAGAACAGTGAGCCTCCTCCAATATTAATCTGACCAACTCACCAACTCTAGGAACATAGATACGACCCTCGATCCTTAGAATTCCCTCTAAATCTAAAGTCGCCTTCCTAGCCTCACCACTTAATACCTTGTCACGAATAATCCACAACCTCGCATCATCATACTTTTGTGTTTGAATCTGCTCCAATAAGGAAGATCTAGACTCAACACAAGCAAGAATACGGCCCCGCTAAAAAATGTCAAGTCTAACCAACCTATTATCCAAGGACTGGATGTCACAAGCTAAAGGTCGCCCCTCAGTCGCTAAGAAAGCCAAGCTACCCATACTCACCATTTTTCGGCTCAAGACATCCGCCACCACATTTGCCTTACCCGGATGATAGAGAATAGAAATGTCATAGTCCTTCAGTAACTCCAACCACCTACATTGCCTTAAATTTAGATCCTTCTGGCTGAAAATATACTGAACACTACGATGGTCAGTGAAGATCTCACAATACACACCAAAAAGATAATGCCTCTATATCTTTAACGTGAAGACTACCACTTCTAACTCCAAGTCATGTGTGGGGTAGTTCCTCTCATGAACATTCAACTATTTGGAAGCATATGCAATAACCCAGCCCTACTGCATCAACACATAACCCAAAACAATACCTGATGCATCACAATACACAGTGAAACCTTGACCCTTGACTAGAAGAGTAAGAATCAGAGTTGAAGTCAACAAGGCTTTGACTTCAGAAGGCTTGCCTCACACTCATTGACCACTGGAAGGGAACATTTTTCTGAGTCAATCTAGTTAATGAAGCTGCTATCAAAGAAAATCCCTCCATAAACCGTCTGTAATAACACCCCCTTCGCACGAAGCTCCCAATTCTAGCTGAAGTCACTGGTTCAACCAGAGGCAGTGTGCGATGCGCACTTCACAACATGCGAACCTGACATCGTGCTGCACACCTCCCGAAGGGCATTTTTGTCCTAATTTTTAGTGACATTTTATGAAACTATAAAAGGCCTATTCAGGCACAGATAAAGTTTTTCACCCTCATTGAGAAAAGGGTATCAATCTAATTCTCATGGTTAACACTTGTGTACTCAAATTGAATCTAGAACTTGAGATTCAACTGTAATGGAAGGGATTTTGAATTAACCAGCTGGTATCTCTTTCTCTCTTACTATGAGTGGCTAAAATCTCTTGTCTAGGGGTGTATTGATGGTGGGTGCTGAAGAAATGGGTGTGCGTGTTATTTATTCTTTCTTATAATTGATTAATTCACATGGGTGTAGTAATTTCAAAAAGTTTTAATCCTAAAATCTTTGGTTGCAAATATTAATTTACATTACTTGATTATTTGATTTCTTGAGAAAGCATTTCATAGTTGTGGATGTGAATTTAGTAGTGGGAACTTGGGATTCCACTCAGATTTGAGGCTAGGAATAGCTCTTATCATCATATTCTCCCATTTTACAGTCTAAGCTAGATATGGTATGACTTCCCCAAGCTACATTGGTTGTTTATTGATCAAACCAATGATGCTATAACCGAGATCATCAGATATAATATTGTTGATCGAGAGATAAGCAAATCTTACCCATGACCAATGTTATTCATGTCATTAAGCGAGAATAGTTATGAATTAATAATCACCCTATCCCATAATCAAAGCCCCATCAGATATGCATCCCTAGTCGTCTAGTGGACTTGATACACTCGTTTTAGTTTCATTGCTATTTAAATTGAATTGCGATTGTAGTGACAACATTCCCAATTCCCCCATCCTTTTACTATTGTTTTGAGCAATTACACTTACCTTGAACTCAATCCATTACAAGGGGCAGAAATACCCTCCAAACCAAGAGAACTGACCTAGAACTCCATCCAAATCCTAGTCATGGCCTCGGTCCCACAGTTACACACAATGATAAAATAAAGCGGGTAAAACAGAAAGTAAAAGCGAAAACCTCTGAGAATCTCTATTCTACCTCTACAGCCTCCTAAAATAATACTAAGGATTCTATACTAGCCAAATGGATAAGAAAGCTCCTAGGCTAAGGATAGCATAGCAGTTCAAGAGTAAAACCTGAAATGGACAATTAAAGTGATAAGCAGGATTTAAGCATAAATTCTACCTAATGTCCAACCTAACGTTCCAGTAACACATAAATATATGTAATCTAACTAACCTTAGTCGAGGAGGTAAACTGTAACCTACCTCGGGGCCAAACTACAGCACGAACCATCATTCATGTGCTTTCCCCTTTCGAACAGCTTCAGAAAGCTCACGCTATCAAGAACACATTCCATGTGTCAAGAAAACAAGAATGACACCCATATTACTATATGAAAAATTGGGCCAGGAATCGGGTCAGAAAAATGACCCTCGAGGCTCGTGCAATGAAATAGAGAACAAATTTCACAATTATGCTAGCGGTGGGTTAAGGGACCCATGCCCAAAGTTTGGGCATGAACGAAGCTCATTTCACAGCCCAAACAGCCCCAAAGTGCTACTAATTCACGGGATCAAAATAGTAAAAGCTTGGAATTTAAGGCGGAAGCTTACCCCAACCAAGAGAAATACGCCGCGAAGGTGAGTTGCACAAACTCAAGAACTTGCATCCCCAAGAATTGGATTTCTACAAGGGATGGACAAAATTTAAGAATTAGCAAAAAAAGAGTTTAAGTGGGAGAATTATGAGAATTAACGCGAAAGAAGGAGAGGGTTGACAAGGGAACTTACCGAGAGAAGATTACTAAAGCAAGAGAGCTGGAAATTTGAGCTTGGGAGATCAGCTATGGAGTTTCTCTAAAAAGTGAAGGAGAAAATGAAGTTGGTATTTTAAATAGATACCAGGGGTCCTTCATCGCGATCGCGATAGGACCCCCGCATTTGCACAAAAGAGCAGGCCCGACCATCACGATTGCGATGGTCCAACCCGCATTCACAAAGAGGAAAGATGAGCCGGGTCCCAGCCAGCTTTATCGTGGTCGCAAAGAGAAACCTTCATGAATGCGATGGTCAAGGAACTATACCATCATGAATGTGATGGGAGCCCCGCTATCGCGAAGACCAAAAAGGTCTGCAACTTAATGCAGCAACCAACAATAACCCAAAGGCAAAAAAAACTTCTGATGGACCCTCGGGATTCATTCGGAACCCTGTGAATACAAACAAACCATGCTACCCTACTATAAATGGCATTCCAGACTCAATGGAACCAACAAACCTCTCAACGGAGATCGTTTTAACAAAAAGTGGGCCCCACACCCAAAACTAACTCGAAACTCAAAACCCAAAAACAAGTCTAGAAGCCCTAGGACCCAAACCAAAGGTCCCCTTAGCCCTAAGTCAACATTACAGAGCTAACATCCTTGATAGATTTTCCATCTGAGGTTGTCTTCTCCTAATGTCGACCAAAGTCAACCCTACCAGCTAAACTGGCTTGAAAATACAGAAAGCAACACAATATCTAATCGAAAGAACTCAGACCCAGACCAATGGTCCCAATAGAAGAAAATCCCCATCGTAGAGCCAACGAAACTGTCAGAACTCGATTATGAGCATGTTAACCAATAAAGTTGACCGAAGTTAAAGATTTTCTAAATTCAAGTTCTAAAATAGGAAAATGGTCATAACGACCTAATGAATGGCCCGAGCACCAAACTGTCAGTCCTGATAAGTCATAAATGACCTGTATCCACTGAGGGAAATCTCAAAATGCAGAAAAAGCACAAAAAATGGAAAATAACTTGGAGGGTCATTACATGTTCCTACCTCGGGAGTGACCATATCCATATTAACAAATGAAATGCGGAGAAAGGATGAAGAAAGGGATGAGACCATGGAAAAAATGATGATGCAAATAGATTTTCTAGCCAAGAATATGATGGGGGCTTGTGGTGCTATGACCGTGAATGCTTTAAGTACTCCGGAGATCAAGGCTAGTGATGACGAGCTTATGACCATTGTGGATGGTAAACTTTTCTACCTATCAGTGGGTTCTCAGCCCGGGTAATATCGCCCGAGGGATTAGAATATTTGGAATAGAGACAAGGACCAAGATGGAAATGGGAGGCATCGTGACAAAGAAGGTGATAGATACAATCACCAGAGCTCCAATCCTTACATACCTCCAAACAAGTTGGATTCTTTATATCAACCCACCATAAGCAATCTTGGGAAATAAAAGATTGAGGACATGTTGTCCTTGGTGTTGAAGAAGGCAGAAACTACAAATACTGGGGTTAGTGAGCTTAAAAGAAAAGTTTCAACATTTCATCAAACCATGAAGTGTGAAGTGATAAAACAAGATGAAGATTCTGCTGAAGGGTGCGGACCTTGTAAAACACGCACAGTCATTGGTGTGGTCTACACCTCCCACCTCATAAAGCTCAGAGTTAGCTGAATGATCTATTAAGGGGTGCAGTCGTTGTGCAATATGCACATTTCCTAGTGCGAACCGCACCACACTTCGCAAGAAGATTCAAAGTCTAGCAGATTCACTAGTCCATTTAACAGAGCTGTGCGATGGAAACATCAGGATGTGCGAACTGCACGTTGTGGTGCACATCTCCCAAAGGTCATTTTTGTCCAAATTATTATGACGTTTTGGGAAAATTCCAAAACCCATTTCAGGCATATTTTTAGAAAGTTTTGAACAATTTTTGAAATAGAATTGAATATCTTTGATTAGCGAGCAAGTTTACTCTCCAAAAAAAAACAGAGGTTTTCACTCCAATTCCTTCTTCCTAACTCTTGGAATCACCATTCTTGTAAAAAATGAGCTTGGATATTGAATATTTAGCTTGAATGAAAGGGAATTTAACTTACCCATTTGGTATTGTTCTTTATTCCTTTGGCATGAGTAGCTAGATCTCTTGTCTAGGGATGTGTTGATAGTGGGTGCTTGATAAATGGGTATGGGTGTTGCTAATTTGTGTTTATAATTGCTAATATGACATGGGTCTAGTTATTTTACCATATTTTAACTCTAAAATTGATGGTTGCAAACATTGATTTATTTTACTTGGTTGTGTTCTTGATTGAGAAAGGAGTTTACCATTTTGGATGTGAAATTGCTATTGGGTACTTGAGATTCCATTTAGATTGAGACAAGAAATAGCTCAATTCACCGGAAACACCAATTTAAGGGTCTAAACTAGAAATATTGTGACCTCCCCAAGCATATGTTGGTTGGTTATTTGCCTAACAATGGTGTTTGAATAATAACCATTAAATATATGATTGTTCGATTGAGAGATTAACAAGCATGCCTAAAACCAATACTATCCATTTCATTTAGCGAGAATTTATATGAATGAGCAAGCACCCTAATCCGTATTTGAGTCCCATTTGACACATATCCCTAGCCGTCCTCTCTCCTTGTTTACACTCGCTTTTAATTTATTGTTTTTCTTTGATTTGTGAATTGTGACAGATTTCCCAATTCCCCCCCTTCCTTTACTTTTATTGTTTGCAAATAAATTACTCTTATTGTGAAGTCGCTTCTTTACAATTCACTTTGCTAGTCACCAATTCCCTTTGGGATTGACCCTGACTCCCATCGAGAATATATAAATGTATATTTCTCTAACGATTACCGATACCTCTATCTAGGAGAGTACACTTGAGCATTATCAGAGATGATTTTAGAGTGAGAGAACAAAAGTGAGAATGGCTGGATAATTCATGAAGGAGATAATATATAGGCCTCGACGCAGGCTAGCACCATTTCCGCTGGCCAGGTGCTATTGGCACTGAAGGTAGACAGGCAGGCTAGTGCTAACGCGCTCGAGGGCTAAGTGCACGTGGGCTCAATTGTGCTAAATAAGCACTGTCGGTGCTGGTAGGAAGGCACACTACCTAGGCACTATCGGCATTGGCAGGGAGCCATCAGCATTGAAGGTGGGCAGTAGGCGCTATCAGCGCTGGCAGGGATGTTAAGATGAAAATGATGAAGTATTGGTGTTACAAGTGGCAATTGGTTATGACCAGGATAGAAAGGTGGGAGGTCTCCAATTGGTGGAGTTTCTAGCAGAAAGGCGTAGGAAATCTTAGTACTGATAATGCTCAAATGTACTCTCCAAGATAGAGGTATCAACGATTGTTAAGCAAAACACATTTATATTCTCGACGGGAGTCGGGGTTGATACCATAAAGAATAATGTAATCGCGATTGAGCTAATAAAGAATAAAAGCAACTTATTGAAGTTCAAACAACAAAAAAGGGAAAAGATATCGACAGGGGGTTTATGAACTAAATAAAAGGATAAAATACCATTAATTATAAGATAGATTGGTCAATGGATTTCACCTTACTTTCACCAAGAAAGGATAACAAGGGAGAATTGGGAAAGGAAATTTAATTCACAAGACTTGAACCCAATTAACACGTAGGTACTTTTGATTAAAGGTATGCCTAACCATCTCTCGACAAATTAAGCATATATCTCGTGTTTTCTCTCGAATCACTATGAGTGAGCAATAACAAACCAATTCAACTTGGGTGAGTTGGGTATCTCTAGCTCCAACTCTTAGATGGGGGTTTCCGGTGAATTGAGTTATTTCTAGCCTCAATCTAGAGTGGAATCCCAAATCCCCACTATTGAATCTTCCCGAATTAAGGAACTCCTCTCTTAAGCAAGAACCTAATTAGAATGCTAAGTCAATTTTTGCAACCATTAACTATAAATTAAAGCATTGAGGATTCAATAGACCCACATAATTAAGCAAGAACAAATACAAAGCATGAATTCAATACCCAAGTAAGTATTATTTCTAATACAAAACACAAATCTCAGTTCAACAATTACACCTATAAATTAGAAATTAAGAACAAGAGTTGAAGAATGGAAACTAAGAATTTTACAAAAAGAAGAATCCAATTTTTCACTCCTATGGTGTTGGTTGATGAACTTGCTCTCCAAGCTTGTCAAAAGTTGTGAAATCTTCAAAAGATCGCTTCCAAAATGGCTGAGAGGTATTTTATGTGGATTGCGGTTTCAAAAAATGGACATTTCCAAGTCTGCCCCACAACTGACATTTCCTTCTTCTCTTACGCGAAAGGATCATCACGTATGCAAAGTGTCTTTGTATTGTTGACCTTTGTGTACGCGACCAGTGCAGTGCATTTGCAGAGCTTTTCCTCGAGTGAACATTGTGTGAGCGAAGGGGCACCGCGTTCGCATAGGTATATACAGCTGCCAGTCACTTGCTTCTCCGAATAGCCCTATTTTGACTTTTTTTTCCCTCTAAAGTCTTCCCAAATATTTCTAAAACACAAAGACCTGCAAAATAGAAGTAATCTGTGTCAATTACACTATTTTCCTACTTAATATTTGCAAAAGCATAAGATTGAAAGCTAGATAAGTAGGTAGAATACCAACTTATCAAACCCCCAAACTTGACTTATTTTTTGTCCTCAAGCAACTAAAAAAAATTCTAACTCAAGAGACACACAACACAAATTCAATGACATTACTATAAGCCAAGAAAAACCCATTTCAAGAATCAAGCATGGCTTTGGGTTGTACTAAGGATTATTCAATCACATGATAACTTACTCTAAGAATTCCTCTCTATTCAAAACACAATTCAAGGATGCAATGGAACATTAAGAACAATCAAGTGACAACAACCAATCCTCAAGATGTGAGTCAAACCACTAGAATACCAAAACATGCTCAATTGACTCATTTTTGGAGTTTATCAATGTAACCAACTATCCTAATTCGCATGCCCTCAAAAGAGCGAAAGTCCCAAAAACACATTATGTACAAAGACAATCACAAGGGACAAATATACAAACACTCACACTCACAAGGAATTTCAAGTACCAACAAGTATCAACCATAGGCTTGCCCTTATTTTTATTCGCCGCTAGCTCAAAAATAATCGGTCGGAGATCTCATAGGCATTTTCTAAGCTTGTAATATTGGCTCGGGGAACGGTAGGATATGCATTTGGATTTAAGTGACTACATCCTCCTCGAACTCCACACAACTTTTTCAATTAGAAACCAAAGCCATTTCTTTTCATTTTCATTCAATACAAGACACCATTTCACTCATTTCAATTGGGGCTTAAACTTTATCATTTTATTCACCTTGGAGGATTCATTCCCTTTCTTTCCTTTCCTCTTTTCCTATATTCTTTACATTCTTTTTCAATATCTTCCTTCTTTTTGACAATTCCTTTTAGTAAATAAACAAATAATAACTCATTTAACACTCCTCCAAGGTACCTTTAATAAACCCCCAAACATAGGTGTTTAGCCTCGATTTCAGACTTGTAGAGCTCAAGGAGGGATGGGTTCAAGAGAGGGATTCGTGTTCAACATGGTTCAAGGCTTGTATGGAGGTTGCCAAAGAAAAAGTATTAGGCTCAAGAGGGGTGACTAATGATACAATTTGAGTGCAATGGTGGACTTTTTAAGGCTAAGTAGGCTTCAATAGTCACAAAGAATGCCTAAGATCATGTCTCCAACCAACACAATTTAGACTAACATTAAATGACTAACGGGGGAAGTTCTAGTTAACACAAGCAAGCACAAAAATTATTCAACTACTCCTCAACACACATGGCATATGAATCATTCAATAAGGATTTTGACCAGCAGACAAATTCAGAATCTAGGATTTTCTGCAACTGTTGGACCCCACAGGTAGCCACCACGGGTATCGGAGCATCGATGAGCTATGTAGCATGCTGTGAGAGACAGCCAGTGGTTTGAACTAAGTCACCTCCAGCACAAAGGGCTACACCACGGGCATCATGGTTGTAACGTCTTGTGGTAGCAAGCCTTCAAAATGTTCCATAGGGTTTCCCCCAACTTTCCCTTTTTCTCTAACAGGCAATGCCATGGGCATCGCATCTGTGATGGGCCATGTGAGGGCATCATCAGTAATCTCCAAAAACCCTGAGTCTCAAAAATCCTACCCGACGCCTTGGCCGATGGGCCGTGGTGGGCACGATTCTCGTTGGGCAGCCTATGAGGTGAAGGAATTCCTGCAACTTTCAATTTTTATGTCAGGGGTAAATTGATATTTTTCCCTATTCTTTAACTCCTAAGTGAGGTAATTTTTACAATTTTTAGTAGGGTTTTATCCCCTAATAGCCTAAGCACTTCTCATTCTAAGTCATTATATTCCAAAAAAAGAAAGAGTTCCTCTTCTCCAAGTCTCAAACTCCAAGATCAAGCCTCCATTCCTTTTCATCTTAATATCAAGCTAGCTTCAATAAGGTATGTCGGCATTCAATAAAGCATTCCTTTCACCCTTATGCCCAAAACTCATAGTTTTCACTTTTATTTATGAATTCATGAGATTAGAGTTCTTACCTAAATTGGGGAACAACTTATGGGTTCAGTTTTAAAGTTTAAATTCATGACTTCTCACTGCTTATCTATGTTTTAATTGAGATTCCTTGAGTGATTTAAAAAGCCCATGTATAAAGAAGGATTTCTAGTATGATTTCATTGAATTCCATGTTTTCATGTGAAATTTGGCATGTTTAGATAACATGAACTCAAGTAGTATGAAATTGCATCCCTAATTCTTCAAGTTATAAATTTAGAAAGAAAAGTATGTTTTGAATTATGGTATTCCTAAGTTTTAAGGATTTTTGAAGTATGAATCATTTGACATCAGATATATCTCTATGTTTTAAGAAAGGTTTGGCAGCTAGATATGTCTACCTAAGCTAAGTGAATTGCATGGTATCAGATATACCATTATAATTTTCAAACAGATTTGGCATCAAATATGCCACAAGTATAAGTTGAGCTATAAGTATGTTTTGGTAGTAGTATTGAGCACCGAGATAGATTGGGTGAGCATACCCCTTGTATATTCCAGAACTATGTGCCACCATAGGTTATTTAGTTCCCCTCTGTGGGCACCAGACACCATGATCAACCTAGTTATGCCTTTATACCCTAGAAATGTATATTAGGTCCTCTCGATGGGGTGGATACATCGGATTCTATGTAGCTCACATGGTCTATGTCAGTTAGAGAACCACCACAGAAATAGTTTTAGTTATATAAATGAATTGATTCTTTGCTTTAAGATCTCAGAAGTTCAATTATTACTTATGATTTTCAAGTATATTTTGCCTATGATATTGCATTGATTCTTTCACATTCTAGCTTTCACAATCATAACATGATTTTTGTTTTAAAGTATGTACAATATGTTTACATCAGATTTTGCATATCTTGCATACTCAGTACATCCTATAGTAGTGACGCACATCTTGCGTTGCATCCTTTTGATGATGCAGATTCAGGTTCAGGTCCTCAGATTCATGGCTAGAGGTTAGCCAGTGTCCCAAATTTGAGTAGTGATTCTTCATACTTCGATGACTAGTATCAGTTATCTATCTTTATGGTTTCTATCTAGTATTTGGAGTTAGCGGGGGTCTTATCCCAGTAACTCATTATTCAGTTTAGAGGCTACCAGACATAGTAGAGATTCTGTATTTGGGTTTCAGATTCGGTTATGTTATCTTGAGTTGTTGATGACTCAGTCTATTTATCTCTTCAGTTTGTTTCTTCTGTTAGGTTTATCTATGTTCGTTTAAGTCATGCTTAGGCCAAGGGTTAACTCGAGGAACTTGTGGTCCCGAGTCCCGTGTTACGTTAAGTGGGTAGCTTTGAGGCATGAAAAACTTGGTATCAGAGCATCAAGTTCAAGAGTCCTAGGGTGTCTAAAAGCTACTTCGAGTAGAGTCTCTTTCATGTGTAAGAAGTGCGCCATACGTATGAGAGAGAAGCTATGAGGTATCTTAGGAAAAAACTTCACTTCTATCTTGATCAAATCATGCGATAGAGTTTAACTCTAGTAACCCTCTAATCCATTCTTTATGCATTTCAGATTATGCCTCCTCGCCATGCTATACCTCCCCTGGCCAATGCCTGAAATGCTAACCCTTCAATTCTAAAACTCGAGGTCACAAATGCTGAGTTCAGGAATGCTATTCATATGCTAGCCCATACAATAGTTGCTCAGGATAATCAATAGGCTCTTATCCCGTCCACCCTCAAGGTAGAGTAGCAGCCCGAGTCTGAGACTTCATTCGTATGAACCCACCTGAGTTTTGGGGTTCGAAAGTTGGTGAGGATCCACAAAATTTCTTGGATGGGGTAAAGAAATTTTTTAGGGTAATGCAAGTTATTTGTGTAGAGGGTGTTGAGCTAGCCTCCTATCAACTCAAGGATGTGGCTCATATTTGGTTTACTTAATCGAAAGATGCTAGGGCTAGGGACGTGGTCCCTATGACTAGGGAGTGTTTTGAGAAGTCTTTCCTTGATCGGTTCTTTCCGAGGGAAGTGAGGCAAGCTAAGGGCAAAGAACTCGTGAATTTCAGGCAATATACCATGATCTTTCAAGAGTACGGGTTAAAGTTCACCCAACTTTATAGGTATGTTTCTTCCATAGTGGCTGACCCATGGGATGAGATGAGTAAGTATGTTTACGGAGTATCAGATTAGGTAAAGAAGTAGTGTAGATCTACGGTGCTTTTGGATTACATGGATATTTCTTGACTTAAGACTCATGCCCAACATATCGAGCGAGACAAATTGAGGGAGATAGCAAGGGAGAATAAGAGGGTTAGGTCAGAGAGTTTAGGTTTTCACTATCATAGGTCTGGAGGTGGAAATCGCCCTTCATTTTAGAAGAAATCATAATGACCCATTCACTCTTCAGCTAGTGTTCCTACCCAGGCTCTCAGGCCTCATCATAATCAGACAGGTAGAGGATATGGTACCAATTCGCAGGTGAGTGTTGCAAAGGGACCTCCTTACCCTTCTTGCAATAATATGGTAGAAGCCACCCCGGTGAGTGTTTGGCTGGTAGAGAGTGATATTTTTGATGTGCTCAGGTTGGACATAGGATTAAGGATTGCCTTTCAGCTAAGAAGGGGAAGGGAGGTAGTAGGACTTAGTCTGCTCCAGCAGCCCTAGGAGGTCGACCATCCTAGCAGGGCACTACTTCTAGGTTAGTGCCAGAACCTCCTTTATGCCATGTCCTCATGCCAGGACCAGGAGTGTTCACTGGACATTGTTACTAGAATGTTGAAAGTTTTCTCTCTTGATGTGTATGCGTTATTGGATCCCGGTGCCTCCCTATATTTTGTGACACCTTGTGTTGTTTGCAAGTTTGAATTTAGTCCTGATCAGCTCTTAGAACCCTTTTGTATTTCTACTCCTATTAGTGAGTTAGTCCTAGCCTAAAGAATCTACCAAAATTGCCCTCTCTCAGTCCATTATATAGTGACTTTAGCGTATCTAGTAGAGTTGGAAATGACTGATTTTGATATTATTCTTGGTATGGATTGGTTGTATGCCTGTTATGCCTCGATTGATTGTCGTACTCAAGTGGTCAGTTTCAAGTTCCAAAATGAACCTGTCTTAGAGTGGCAAGGTAGTCATCTATCCTCGAAGGGTCATTTCATATCTTATCTTAAGGCTAGGAAGATGATTTCTAAGGTTTATGTCTATCATATAGTTCAAGTTATGGACACGGAGTCCAAAACCCCACCTCTTTAGTCAGTTTTTTTTGTGAATGAATTCCCATAAGTGTTTCCCGAATATTTGCTTGGAGTCCCTTCTGAGCGGGATATTGACTGTGGAATAGATCTTTTTCTAGATACGCATCCTATTTCTATTCCTCCCTATAGAATGGCTATTGCGAAGCTTAAGGAATTTAAGGATCAGTAGAAAAAGCTCTTTGATAAAAAAATTATCCAACTCAGCATCTCTCCATGGGGTGCTCCAGTCTTATTCATGCGAAAGAAAGATGGTTCCCTCAAAATATGTATCGACTACCGTTAATTGAACAAGGTCACAATTAAGAATAAGTATCCCATTCCTAAGATTGATGACTTGTTCAATCAGCTTCAGGGTGCCAGTTACTTTTACAAGATCGACCTTAGGTCCGGTTATCATCAGCTTCATGTTTGAGTGTGTGACATTACAAAGATAGCCTTCAGAACTCAGTATGGTCATTATGAATTTGTGGTTATGTCTTTTGGACTAACGAATGATCCTGTAGCCTTTATGGATTTGATGAACCGTGTGTTTAAGCAGTATTTAGATATATTTGTGATTGTGTTCATTGATGATATCCTTATCTATTCTCGGAGTAAGGAGGAGCATGCAAACCATTTGAGAGTGGTGTTGCAAACTCTCAACGATCAATAGTTATTTGCTAAGTTTAGCAAGTGTGCGTTTTGGATGCACTCTATTACTTATCTTGGTCATATTGTGACTAGAGATGGTATTCAAGTTGATTCTCAAAAGATCGAGGCAGTAAAGAACTTGCCTAGACCCACTTCCTCGTCCGAATATAGAAGCTTTTTAGGTTTGGCTGGTTACTAAAAGGGATTTGTGGAAGGGTTTTTTTCCACTGCTGCCCCATTGCGACCCGCACAGTTTAAGGTGCAAAATGCACCAACTTTGCATGGGATGACTTTTTCACTCAGTTTAAAGGTTCTTGTGCTATGTCTTACGCGACGGGAACTCTTCCAGGTGCAAAATGCACAGTTTTTAGGTGTGATTTTTGGTGGTTCCCAAAACTTGATTCCTCTTCTCATTCCCTTGAGCACCTATAAATAAATTAATAAGAAATAAAAAAATGATGTAAAGCGCAAAAAAGAATTTTTTAAATGATGGGTTGCCTCCCATCAAGTGCAAAGTTTAACATCGCGGCGTAATGCAAGATACATCACCATTTGGATCTCTATTTGGAGGATTCGAACCTTCGACCCAATTTTGAATCGAACTTCCGGTGACAATCTCGGGGTAAAGGTGTAAACATGAGAAGGCTATTTTTGTGATCTCGTATGTTGCACTTTTTAGCCTTCAAGTCAGGAAGGTCACTTTGCCTTCTATCCACGACAACTTTAAAATTGGATAAACTTTTATCCATCCTCCTTCCATTGTCTTTCAATAGCTTGATTACTTCAAATTTCATCCATTCAACCAAACTCAAGGTCAAAAAGTTGTTGGAGTAGGATTTGGGTGTCTCTACCTTCAAACTTGCCTTATTCATAGCATCCTCATTTTCGAATGAACTAGAGTCTTTCAAAATTAATCGTTGGACTTTGCCCTGCAACTCTAGTATCATTCGCTTGTTCTCGCCATCAGGTTTTTTTATATAAGGTAGTTGGCTGCCATAACACCTTCAATTAATGAGCATCCCTTGTGTTCTCTTCTTCAGTAGGGAATAACTCAAAACTACTATGCACGATCGTGCATGTTTCAACACGAGCATTCATATTGGTGTATAAATTTTGGATAACAATTTCAAGTGACCCTTCTTTTTGCCTTCTGTTGGCCTGCCTTTTCAATAATATCTCAAACATTGGTAGCATTCTTTCACGTTGTTCCCCATAGGCCTCAAGTTGGTGAGCTTGATTTAACATCCATTCTTGGCTCACAACTTCACCTAATACAATTTTGTCCTCTTATTGGGGTTCAAGCACTACCGATGCAAACTCATTCCTGGGCGATGTCATATTTTGCAAGTCTTCATCATCATCCCAAAAGTGAATTTGATTGTGCTCAATATTTGAGACATGTTCATTTGCTCAGCTTGGAGGATTTTCTTCATCAATTTGACCAAGAGGAGTAGACAAATCCACCATGGGTTGCATGACATGATTTCTCTCCTCTTCTTATTTAGCTTTTTCATCCACAAAGCCTTGCTTGATGGATTGCACACCTTTTTCTTGGGTTCTTAGAAATTCCAAGAGGGTTTGGAGCTTGGAACACATGTCTTCTTTGCTTGAGAAGTCATTCTTCCTATTAAGATCACAATCACAACTAGCAACATTGTTAGCACAAGAGGAGGGAGGAGGAAGGTCATCATTAGGGTATTCGCTCCAATGTCTATCATGACCACCACACAAATAGCAATTGCACCTATCATTGAAGCGAGAAGGTGAATACCTCCCTCTCCTAGGGCCAATTTTACACCTTTTCCAAAGGTGGGGTCACCCATAATAAACACAATAGTCAGAAATATGAACTAGGATGTAACCACCAAAATTTCTAGCATTCCGAGATTCCATGGTATCAATTAATAAAATAAAACTAAAAAAATAAAAACAACTATTCACAAACTTGAACTAGAGTAAGTAAACTCAAATTCTAAACTAACTCAATACGCCAATTTGTTCCCCGATAATGGCGCCATTTTTGATAATGCTCACACGTACTCTCCAAGATGGAGATATCAATGATCATTAAGCAAAACACATTTATATTTCCAATGGGAGTCAGGGTTGATCCCACAGAGAACAATGTAATCGTGATTGAGCTAATAAAGAATAAAAGTAACTTATTGAAGTGCAAAGAGAAAAATAGAAGATATCGATGGGGGGTTTTAAACTAAAACAAAAGATAAAACAAAATCAAATAAAAGATAGATATGATGAATGTCTTTCACCTTACTTTCAACAAGCAAGGACAACAAGGGAGAATTGGGAATTGAAATTCAATCCACAAGACTTGCAATCGATTTACACATAGGTAGTCTTGGTTAAAAGTATGCTTAATAGTCTTTTGACCAATCAAGCAATTAACCTCATGGGTTCTATCGAATCACCACGAGTGAACAATAACCAATCAAATTAACTTGGGTACGTTTGCTATCTCTAGCTCCAACTCTAAGGTGGGGGTTTCTGTCAAATTGAGCTATTCCTAGCCTCAATCTAGAGTTGAATCCCAACTCCCCACTATTGAATCTTCAGGAATTAAGGAACTCCTCTCTCAAGAAAAAACCTAATTATAATGCTAAGTCAATTTTTGCAACCATTTACTATAAATTAAAGCATCGAGGATTCAATAGACCCACATAATTAAGCAAGAACAAGTACAAAGCATGAATTCAATACCCAAGCAAGTATTATATCTAATACAAAACACAAATCTCAGTTCAACAATTACACCTATAAATTAGCAATTAAGAACAAGAGTTGAAGAATGGAAACTAAGAATTTTACAATAATAAGAATCCAATTTTTCACTCCTGTGGTGTTGGTTGATGAACTTGCTCTCCAAGCTTGTCAAGAGTTGTGAAATTTTCTAAATATAGCTTTTAAAATGGATGAGAGGTATTTTATGTGGATTAGGGTTTCAAAAAATGGACATTTACAATTCTTCCCCACAACTGACATTTTATTCTTCGCCTACGCATAAGGATTATCACGTACGTGAAGTGTATTTGTCTAGTTGACCTTCATGTACACGATCAGTGAAGTGAATTTGCAGAGCTTTGACTTGAGTGAACATTGCATGCATGGAGGGTCACCACATTCGCGTATGTATATACAACTGTCAGTCACTTACTTTTCCGAATAGCCCTATTTTGACTTGTTTTCCTCTGAAGTCTTCCCTAACTCATTTAAAACATAGAGACCTGCAAAATTGAAGCAATTTGTGTCAATTGCACTATTTTCCCACTTAATATTAGCAAAAGCATATGATTAAAATCTATATAAGTAGGTAGAATACCAACTTATCAAGGACGGAAGGTATAGGTCCATAGATGTTATACCGTGGTAGTAAAGGTTGTTGATAAAGGACTGTATTTGGTAACGTCATATATCATGTTTAAATTGAATTTTTACATGATATTATGTGGTGGATTCAGGTCGACCGATGATGCCTACCAGTACGTGTTATTTGTACTGATAGTACTATTTCTATACCAATTGGTATAGTCTGGTTGCAGGATCAGTGATGGTTCCTAGATATAGGATGATGCTGATCCCCAACAGCTTCTACTCATCTCTTCCTATAGTGGGATTTGTGGCTTATTTTCTTTTTTCTATCCTCTTAGAAGCTCTTATACCTATTTAGATTAGTTCCTAGGGAGGGTTTGTATTCAAGTTTGTAATGGATTTCATTTTACTCAAGTTTTTAAATGTTTTCTAGTGTTAAAGAGGCTACTTCTTATGTTTTATTATTGACTTCTGCATTTACATGTTGAATCGGGTAGTAAGGGTTCTCCTATCTAGGTGATTTAGAGTAGGTTCCCTCACATCCCGGTAGTTGGGTAGTGATAATTACTTAACTTGTAATTGGTCTTAAGACATGTTTGAAATGTATGTTTTTTCATGATATGCTTGAATGAATAAGCTAGGTGTACATGAGTTGATGAACGAACTGAGGTGAATAAGTTTAAGTGTTATTTAGTGCACTTTGTATATCCTGAGAGATAGTTCTGAGAACCATAGGTGCATTGACATTTTCATTTATTAAGTGATCGGGTACCACGCCAGTTCAGGTTGATATTGTTACTTATTATGGGATTGGGAACAATACTGGTACATGTTGATATTATTACCTATTATGGGATCCTGTACCACACCAGTACAAGTTAATATTATAATTTATTATGAGATCGGGTACCACATTGGTACAGATTGACATTGTCACCTATTATGGGATTGGGTACCATATTGGTATGGATTGATATTGCACTGATGGAAAATGGTTCTGGCGAGTACATGGACTCTGGTGTGTTCCCTACAGGTCATGTCTAGTTTGGAAGAAATAAAAGCCTTTAGCATGTACGTACACTTTTATTTACTATTGCATTTCTTCATGGTCAGTTATGGTGAGATTATATTGTGCATTAAGATGACATAAGAGGTAATAGTTGCATTGATAAGAGATAGATGGACATAGATTCCATGAGTTCTGACTATTGGAAGTGAATTCTTTTACATTTTTATGTAGGTATTTGGTGACCTATGTAGGCTTGATATTGCATCTGGTGACTTGAGATGATTATTTGTTGACTGAATTACATTCAAAGTGTTGAAGTTACTTTTCTTGTTAATTTATTTGATGTCTATGTGTTCTAGGCTCTAACTATCTACAATATTTGCCTCTCAATATTTATCACTTTGAGTTCCTGATTATTCATATCTATAACCATCTTTGCTTCGTCGTCCATAATATTCTTCAACGTATCTTCCATAATGTTTGGCTAGTTATTTGTTTGATTACCATGTTGTTGCTGCTAGTTTTGTTGGTGTTGACCTAGTGATTTGTGTTGATTCTGATTGTAGTTCTAATTTTGATTTTGATTGCCACCCCATTAGAAGTTAGGGTGATTTTGCCAAGTGGTATTGTATGTATTTCCAGAGTTCTGATTTCCTCCTCTGCCAGCATTACCCACAAAATAAAGTGTATCTAGATTAGCTCCACATACCTCTGATGAGTGATCACTCTGAACAGTTCGCACCATGTATGGTTTGTTTGGATTGCATTCATTTGTGTCATGAGTTTGGCCCAACCTCAACTTGCCAAGCTATGTATTAATCAGTTTCTTCATAGCGGACAACTATACTGACAATGTTGTGTAATTTTCAACATCTATCACACCTGTTGCCTTTTTTACTACAACCCGATTCCCATCCACATGCCACTCAAGATTGATTTTTGAAAACCAATTGAGGAGGACAAATAGCTTATCATATGTATTTTTGAGTGCCTGAATGTCACGATCCGATTTCTTAGATCATGATGGTACCTACAACACCCTGTAGGCGTACCAATCCTCATAGCTCAGAATGATTAGTAATGGGATACTATCTAACTAAGCAAGCAGAAGAAGCAATATACAAGCAGAAGCAAGGTATAAAGGTAAAGAAATATAACAACGGAATATATATATATATATATATGAAAACAAAACCATCCCACCACCTGCTATCACAATACAGAAGCCACTATAAAATACATAATAAAAATGGTACAAAAGTATTTGTATATACATCTGTCTGTGAATAAAAAAAGAGTACATGATACAAAAGAGAAGATAAAAGCTAAGCCCCAGATACTAGGAGCTCACCCTAAGTCTCGAATGATTGAATAGTTGCATGAGTCTCCATGCACTATCAACAACGAGAGCTCAAACTAGGATCTGCACCAGAAAGATGCAAAAGTGTAGTATGAGCACCAATTGCAAAGAAACGGGTACCTAGTAGGCATTATAGGCCGACTTAGCACATATATGATATAAAAGCACTAAATAGCAGAATGAAAGAAGGTAGTCACAGAGGTAAACAAAGAATAGTACATGAAAACTAGCACAAATATAATACCAAAGAATACAATCACACTATGCTAGCCATAAAAGATATATATATGACACATAACACAGGTGAGGGAGAGGAGAATGCACCTGGATCCTTGCAACAACAATATATAAAGAGAAAGTTTCAAAATGATGGCGGTATACCGGTAACCCCAAGTAAAAAGGTAAGGAAGGAATGTAACTGAACATAAACATGCTAGCAGTGAATCACACAAGGTAAGGATGATCACATAAGAATCCACAAGTAACTATAGAATGAACAAGTCATAAAATAGTATATAATAAGAATAAATCTACCTACAGTCCCAACGGGAACCCATACACCCGAGGAACACATACAAGTGAAAACAAACCCTCTGGTATCCCATACTACAGGAGCGTACACTCAGCAAAGAGAAAAAAAGGGTGGAATTGAGCACAAATTCATGATAGGATGATATTGGTGAAACCAGGTGCGATATCAGTACGATATGTACCTCCTCCGGTGTCGATAGGCCCAGTAGGTAAAATCCATGAAAGGACGCACCCATATACCTTAACTATATCGTATAACCCTCCCCTGGCACTCACAACACGTAGCCTCTGGTCTGGATTGGCAAGGTCCATGGAGGTCCTCGACCACATATTAAATCTCAAAAACTCAAGTATACCATCCTGGAGTGTATCCGAGTCTAAACTAATAATTGTGATCTCAAAATGAGTACTCAGAGTCTATCCGGGCCTAAATCAGTAAATCGTATCTCAAAAACCCCAACAAGGGTGCCTAGAGCATAAACGGGTCTAAAACAGTAGTAAACAAGTCTAACGCTCGACTTGACCGAGTCTAGTACCATCTCAAATAAGTAGTAAAACATATCTAGTAGTACGGCTCAGTCGAGTCTAGTGTAAGTGTAAAAACATCGATAAAATCATCATTTAGTCTCTTTCACCCTAAGAAGATCCATAAAAATCAGTGCCAAACCCTTTTATAACCATTTATACCAAAAATGGGCCCTCTGGGCCATGCATGGTTTAGAAAATTCATTATAGTAGGCCCGCAGCTGAAGCAGTAGTAAATAATGCAGAAAACTCTTTATATGAATGATAATGATATGCTCAATCATAAACAGTATCCCAGTGGCTCAAAATCAACCTATCGGCCCTGCAGAGGCTCCAATTGCTCTACAACATAGATAACCAGTTCTATAATCGTAATTTGATGTCCGGGACTCACGGACATTTCCAAATAACCAACCTTCTATGGTCCAGAGTAAATTAAATAGCCACACAGGGAAACAAGGGGTAATGCTATCAACTACACCGAATACTACAACGATACGATATGAAAAAGCCAAATGGAAAGAAAGAAGATGAGGTCTGAGTTGCCAAACTAATAAACCCAACCCAAGGATGCTAAATAGTGCAATTATAGCCTATATATGCAAATTCTAAGAACATAAACTGTAACCTACATATTGTCAGATGAAAACCTACTGAAATGATATTATCCAAGTCTAAACTACTTCGTAAAGCTCTGAACAACAGTCACACTATCAAGAAGATAATCTACGCGTTAAAACAAGACTAATGGTACCCATATTGCTAAAAGTTTAGCTGGATCAAAATTTGGGTCACAAGCGGGCCTGTGGGACCCATAACCCAAAGCCAAAAATGAAAAAGTGTACAATGATCCAATCATTTTGAAGAGTGCATGCTCCAAAAATGAGCAGAAGAGGCCAGCAAGAAGGGATCAAAATGGCCCACCATCTATGAGAATTAAAGAAGGAATTAACGAACAAATTTTCGAAATAAAAGGGAGAATTTATCGATCACGAGGAGAGGGAGCAAGTCTACAAGATGAAATCCATGCAACCACGAAAAAGCAGACTCAATTCAAGCAACTACAACAAAGAAGACACACCAAGCTACAATGAGTACAACAATGGAGGTTTAGGCCATGGAAAAGGAGGATTTTGGGGAAGAAGTCTTACAGAAACGAGGGAGGAAGCGAGTAAGATCGTTAATTTATGAATTCCCAGAGCTAGTTGCTGATTTGGAACAAGTTTTAGGAGAGGAAAGTGTTTTTAAAGTGAGAGAACCATGGAGGAAATGGCTGGAAATTCGAGGAATTGCACATAGATAGTGCAGGTTGAAGACCAGTGCAACCCCGCTGGCCTAGCGCAATCGCGCTGAAGTGGAAGAAGCACACAAGTGAGATAACGCTATAGGGGTATTGTTGGCGCTGAAGGCTGGCATAGCAGCCTAGTGTCATCGGTGTTGAAGTGGAGCAGCAGACTAGCACAATCGCGCTGCCCTGGCGCCGTTGGCGCTGAACACATGCCTACTGCAAAAAAACCACCAAAAATGAAAACTTTTATGGGGTGTTCCGGGTACAATCGAATATTATGACTCACAAACCAAACATGATACTATGGTTGAGACGACGATCCAGACTCAACGGAATCGACGAAACTTCAATACGAGGTTGTTTTGGAGAAATATTGACCCAAGTCAACATTATGTAAGACCAACCAAACACCCAAAATGAGCTCGGCATGCTCGAGACTCGAACCAACCACCTACTTAACCCAAACTCGACATTCCGGAGCTGATGGAATTGGCAGATTTTGAATCAGATGCTTTGGTCATTGAAAGTTGACCAAAGTCAAACTTCTAACTCCAACTGTCCTAAAATCTCAAAAAATTAGATAGAATCATATCAAAAGTTCCCAGGCCCCGTTTAAAAGTTCAACTAGACCAAAATTCTCATTCCGAAGCTAACAGAACTGCAAAAATTTTATTCCAAGCACGTTAGTCAAGAATGTTGACTAAAGTTAATGATTTTCTAAGTTTAAGCTCTAAAACAGAGAAATGGCCATAAACACCAAACAAATAGCAAGGGCAATGAACCACCGGTCCCAGCAAGCCGTAAATGGCTTTCGGCCACTACAATAATGCTCTACAAGTACAAATAAAGCAAAAAGGTGACAATTACAAGAAGGATCATTATATCATCCACTACTAAAAAGGACTTTCGTCCGTGAAAGTCAAGAACAAGGGAGTAGCTGAACGCTCAAACAACTGAGGATACTGAGCCTGCATCTCTCTCTCTCGGTCTCCTAAGTAGCCTTCTCAATTAGATGGTGCCTCCACTTAACCATAACTACCAGAAAATCCCTAGACCTCAATATCTTGACATATCTAGCTAGAATAGCTACCGGCTCCTCAACAAAGGCCAAACTCTCATCCAACTGCACTGAATCCCACTGCAACACATGTAACTCATCCGAAACATACTGCCACAACATCAATACATAGAAGACTTGGTGCATAGCTGAAAACATTGAAGGCAAAGATAACATATAGGCAGCACCACCAACCCTCTGAAGAATCTCAAATGGCCCAATATACCTTGGGCTTAGCTTGCCCTGCCTACCAAATCTCATCATGCCCTTTATGGGCGACACCCAGAGAAATACCAAGTCACCAACACTGAACTCTAAGGCACAAAGTCTACGATCCGCATAGTACTTTTTCCTACTCAGGGTTTCCCGAAGTCTATCTTGAATCACCAAAACTTTGTAAAAGGAATCATGAAGCAAGTGTTTACCCTGCAACCTAGACTCCAAGCCATCAAACCAACCCACAAGCGATCTACAATGCCTACCATACAATGCATCGAATAGTGCCATGCCAATTCTTGAATGATAATTTTCATCATACACAAACTTTGCTAATGGCACATACTGATCCCATGAACCTTCAAAGTCAAGGAAGCAAGCCCGTAACATGTCCTCACGGACCTGAATAGTCCTCTCGGACTGGCCATCTATTTGAGGGTGAAATACAATACTAATTTGAACCTCTATACCAATCCCTCGCTGAATAGTCCTTGATCTTATTCATATTTATACACCTAAGTTTCATTATCTATGCTCATTTAGCTTAGTTTGAGGATAACTTCGTGTGATATTGATATATATAGTGTCTATGTGTGTATTAGGTCGTTAAAGTAAATGTTTAAAGTGTTTAAGTTTCATTTGAAAAAAGTTAAGAGTCAAAATGATCAAAAAGACTTTAGACGAGAAAACTAGCTTTGCCAGCTTGAGTTATGCGTATTCTAGTGTACTTTGATGAGAACTATTGCATTGTATGGACTAATGTGTGTTATGAATTGTTGTAAGAAACCATTGGAGGATAAATGGAAGCTAAATGAAGCCTACAAACAAGCTACAAGAAGTGGGGAATCAAAGAACAAGTGTACGAGGAGAAGAGATCAAAAAATGAATAAACCTTCACATTTGGAGGGGGACATGCGCCGCACCTCTCAAGGCTGAGGTGGAGGCCATACCTAACGACCCCCAAGGCTGAGGTGGAGAGTCAGCCTCGCAAATCCCATCATGGAGGTCCACTGGTTTGTCCCTGCAGCCAGCCACGCGATGCGACCCCTCCCTAAAACATCCAAAATCAGGTTTTAACTTTGTTTATGTTGGGGGAAAAGTTGTAAATGCATATGATTATTATGGGACAGCCTATGCACGACCTAAAACAATATATAAGTATTACTTAGCCACATTTACACACATATTTGGAAGAATACACGAATTGGAGATCAAAGGAGACATCAAGGAGCTCAAACTAGGGTTCTTTGTTCTTTAACTTTTCTTTCTTGTAGTTTTACTTTATGAAATCGTCTATGGTGATTCTTTGTAAGATTATTAGTGGATATTCACCATATTTCTAGGGTTGATGCTACAACTTAATGGTTTAATTATGGTTTTATAGTTGGTTTATATGTTTATCAAGTCATGTGATTGTTCTTGCATTTTTGTTTTAATATTCTAAAACATCATGAACTTTAGGATAAATCTAAATCTCAAAACGAATTGATCATAGGAGTGGAAGGACAGAATGAAGAATGTAAGGAGTGTTGATCATGTATGTAATTGGTAGATACTAATTTTAGAGGATGATTTGCTTTAGAATATTGATATACCTAAATGCCCCACTTGGTTAATGAAACGGGAAGATAGTTTAATGCATCTGAATTAAAGATTCACATCCCCGCTCAACAATATAGTTGTGAGATTAATTTGGGTACATGACTTAGAGGATGACCATTCCCAAGTTGTAATATCAACCCTATATATCAACGATTATGATAAACACCAACACCGGCTATAAACCATAGTTACGCATGAATGAGTAGTAAATGCCTTAACCCTGGATCTCTCCATATATTTTTTCCAATTCAAATTTCATATCTTCGTTAATTTTAGTATTTAGTTTACAAAAGAACAGATAAAACTTCTCTTTGTTATGAATTGCACTTGTTTAACTTTAATAGTAAAAATTAAGTTGGATTGTTTTCTAAACACCATGTCCCAGTGGGATTGATATTCAGCTCGCAAGAGCCACTTTATTACTTGCACGACCACGTACACTTGCTTGTGAACTTGGGATGCTACAAGTTTTTTGTGCCATTGCTAGGGACTTGAGAATTAGCAACCTTCTAATTCCTAGTTTTATTATTTTATTTGATACGTGCAAACAACTTATTCTTAGTCACTAAATTTGTAGGCACAAGTGTGGATCTTGAGCAAGTTCAACAAGGTGAGACCATTCTTGCAGCACTGGATGAGAAACCACCAACCCACAGGATAGTGCGCGGTGTGCCAATCCCAGTCGCAACTAATGTGACCTTCTGCTTACAAAAGCTAGTCGTAGAAGGCTGATTTGAGAAAAAATAGAACATGGTGCAATTGTTGCACACATGTGGACAATTTACAGGGTTGTTATATCAGGACCCACATGTTCATCTACAGAACTTTCTGGATATAAGTGATACATTTATTCCCACATAAGTCTCTATAGACTACCTGAGGCTCACTCTTTTCCCATTCTCATTATTGGGAGAAGTGAAGAAATGGTTGAAGGCAGAACCTTCAAATTCAATCACAACAAGGGATGATTTAGCAAAGAAGTTCTCATTTGATTTTTTCCCTCAGGCAAAACTGCAAAGTTGAGGAGTGAAATTATAAGCTTCAAATAGAATCCAGACGAGAATCTCTATTATGCATTGGAGAGATTCAAGTCTCTTCTAAGGGATTTCCCATATCACCAGCAGACTAATGAGGTATTAGTTCACACATTTTTTGGAAGTCTTGACCATAACACAAAAAATTTGCTAGATTCAGCGGCAGGTGATCAAGCTTTGGAGAAGACCTATGATGAGTTGTATACTCTCCTAAATCATAATGCACAAGGTAATCCAGAATGGAATGGTGACATGTCCAGAAATATGGTAAAGAAGCCTACAGGTATGATTGAGGTAGATAGTGTCATTGAATTAGCATCATAGTTAGCCAGTTTTCAATCTCAGATGATGGCTCAGTTTAATAAGTTGAGTGTGGCTAACCTCAGGCTCAAATAAATGCACTGCATCAGGCTCAGACTTGGTCCAAAACTTATGGTCTTAGTGGTACCTCGACAGATTTACGTGGACCAAATCTGGAGTTGGTAAATTATGTGGGTAATGCTCGGAAAGCCAATCAAAACTATGTTAATGCCTACAATCGTACCTGGTAGAGTCAACCCACTTACTCTTGAGGAACTAATCAGGCTCAATCTCTTCAGTTTCAGCAACATCAAGGTAAGCAGAATAACACTCAAGCTAGCAATATTGAGGATATGTTAAAGAAGATCGTGGCTAATCAAGCACATATTGTTGTTGATAAAGCAGAGATGGTTGCTGACATAAAATATCAGCAGTTAGCCACAAAGGCACTAAAGACTCAGTTGAGTGAGCTAGCTCAGGCATAAAATACAAGACCCCAAGGTGTTTTCCTAGTGACACAGAAGATCCAAAGCAAGTAATGGTAATCATCTTGAGCAGTGGGAGAGATTTGAGTGACACACCTCCAAAGAAAAATCATGAGGTGCAAGAAGAGTTGATCACTTCTAACCAGACAAAAAAGCAGACCGAGTCCAAAGAATCTTACAAAAAGGGGAAGTATGAGTACCCTAATGGAAAGACAATTGAGAACTCAAAATAGACCACCACCACCCTTCCCGTAAAAGCTTAAGAAAGCAAAAAAAGATGCTTGTTTTAGAAGTTCTTTGACACATTCAAAGAATTTCACATTAAACTTTCTCTTATACATGTTTTGCATGGAATTCCAAAGTATTCTAAGTACTTGAAGGATGTGGGGACAAACAAGAAGAGACTTGTTGACATTGAGACTGTAGCACTTACTAAAGAGTGCAGTTATGTGGTAATGAGTAAGATGCCCTAAATGCTCAAGGACCCTGGGAGCTTTACCCTCCCTATACAAATTGGTGAAAGTGATGTTGTTCAAGCCTTGAGTGACTTGGGGGCAAGCTTTAATTTGATGCCCCTTTCATTGTTTGATACTCTTGGGTTAGGGAGCCAAAGCCTTCTTCAGTTGTGCTTCAGATGGCGGACAGAACCAGAGTGGTCCCCAAAGGAATCACTGAGGATGTTCTCATCAAGGTTGGTAAGTTCATTATTCCTGCTGACTTTATTATTCTTGATTATGATGCAGATAAAAGGGTACCAATCATATTAGGACGTCCATTCTTGGTAACTGGTGGAGCATTGATTGATGTGACAGGGGGTATGCTCAAGATGAGACTTAATGATAAAGATGTGGTCTTTAGAGTGTACAAAGATCTCAACACCCCCTCACACTACAAAGATCTATGCATTATCACAGCCATGGATGTTTATGAGTGTGGGGTGGAAAAAAACGTACCTCTAGTTACCTCTTTGGACTCTCTCATGAAGCTGTCCAAACTGCCAAAAGAGCCTGAACTTGAAGTACCTGAACAAAATATTAAAAAGGTAGCTGTAAGAAAGGCCATAGACCTCGAGAATGAGCACAAGAGAGGTTAGAAAAAAAGGAGAAGATAAGACCTATGTAGGAGGAATAGGATGAGAGAATGGGACTAAACGTTGTGATATGAGTCATGTCGGGATATTAAATCAGGCGCTACTTAGGAGGCAACCTAAGTTAAGGTAGGATGTTTATTCTTTTTAGTTTTTCTTTAGTATCACATTTGGTGTTGTTTTTGTGTTATGTCAATAGGTTGAAAGTAAGTCTGAGTACCTGAGATCATAGCTAAGGAGCATGGAACACACTAAGTGTGGGGTTCTCCGTACCCCATTGATGGATATGATGCTACTAGCTAGGCCTAGAGGCCTTAGGGAGTATTTCTAACTTGATGTTTAAATTATATTTTGGGGGCAAAGTGTGGTTTTAAATGTAGGGTGGGAATCTTCCAATTTGTTTAGGGTGAAGTGCACTATAGGATTTCTATTTTTATTTATTTGCATGTTTTTAATTAAATTGAAAAAAATTACAAAAAGATTTTATCTTTGTTTGTTTTAAGTTTTTGTGTTTGGTCTATTTAGTAGAGGAACACTTTACCCACCCCTTTGTTTTTATTTTCAGTTCCTTTCCAAGGGGAAGCACTTTGAACCCAGTATCCTTTTTGTTTTTAAGGAGTGAAATTAAAATTTTGGTCATTAGGAATAAATAGAGATGCTCTTGCTAGGTGCTACATATGATTACGTGTTGCAAGTTCGTGTTTAATTCGATGGCATGTTTTGAAAAATTGAATTACTACCGTAAGATACCTAGGCTATTTTATCTGACTCTTGTTGGCTTAATTTTGAATGCATGCAATTTCTTGGTCGAGAGTTTATAGGTAGCGATCTTGATTTGAACATGTGCCAAGTGTTAGTGAGGTTTTGTTATATTCCATGTTGCATTTTTGTTGTCTAGAACTTGCCCCATGTATTTGCCAAGCGAAATGAAGAATGTTGAGTTTAGGAGATGATATAGGCATTTTTTGATAGCCATGTTTTATAACCTCTTTATCTACCCTTTTTGCTTGACCATAGCTTGCCCCGTTTAGCCTTTAGTCTGTTCTTTGGTAGCCTCTTGAATAAATTTTCCATTTCTTTCAAATGCCCGCAATTTGATCCAAAACTCCTAAGAACTTTCATTGAAAAATTAAAATGTAAGGAGTGTAAGATTGTTGAACAAGGAAAAAGTTAAGTTGAAGCCCAAAGGAAATAGCTTTTGGTGTGTTGAAAAGGTTTATGTGTTGTTGGTAGGGAGTAATGTAATGAAAAGAGACATTGATCTAAAGAAGTGAATCATGTGTTGATAGCAAAGACTCCCTACTAAAGATGTGTAAGCTATCTTAAAAAGATGGGGCAAAAAAAAAGAGAGATGGGAAGATAATATTGGTGTAATAATAGGTTGGTTGGAGATTAGTTCAATGTAAAGTGTTATGTATTAAAGCACTTAAGGAAGATAGTCACTATTTTAGACCAAATAGTTCCTACCCGTCCCTTAGCCTACATTACAACCCTTAAAGTCCTATTTGATCTTGAACTTTGACATTCTGACATTAGTGGAGTACTACACTACGGGCAAGCCTATAATTCATCTTATGTAACATGTGAATTCTTCGTGAGAGTGAGAGAAATTTGATTCTTACACCCATTCTTATGCTAAGTGTGAGTTAATATCACTAACTCTCTTGTGGTGAGGGAGCTTATTTGATTATATATAGGTGGCTTATATGATCTCTTTATTGAGTAATGTGCATGAGTTTTCCAACTTAGTAGAGTCAATTCTTGAGGTTAGGAAGTCTTGAAGTAGTATTCATGTGATTCTAGTAGTAATATGGCATGCCAAATGTAGAACTTGCTACTCATGTGGTCGTAGTAGTTATAGATTGAGTGTCTTAGTTATAGTAGGGATGTTTGAGTCTTCCTTGAGTATGATTAGTGTAAATAGTTGTTCAAGGAAGAACAAGGCTTTAAGTTTTGAGTGGTGATCTTAGGCGTATTTATACACCTGTGTCATTATCTATGCACGTTTAGCTTAGTTTTGAGGATAACATGGTGTGATATTGAACTATATAATGTGTATGTGTGTATTTGGTTGGTGAAGTAAATTCTGAAAGTGTTTAAGGTGCATGTGGAATAAGTCGAGAGTCAAAATGATCAAATAGAGTTTAGACGAGAAAACTAGCTTTGCTAGCTTGAGCTATGCGTATTCTAGTGTACTTTGATGAGCTCTATTGTGTTGTATGTACAAATGTGTGTTATAAATTGTTTTAGTATACTATTAGAGGATATATGGAAGCTAAATTAAGCTGACAAACAAACCACAAGAAGTGGGGAATCAAGGAACAAGTGTACGAGGAGAAGAGAGCAAAAAGCGAATGAACCTTCATGTTTGGAGGGGGCCATGCGCCGAACCTCTCAAGGCTGAGGTGGATGCCATACATCGAGACCCCCAGGTATGATATTTAGGGTCAGCCTCGTACACCCCATCACGGAGATCCACTGGTTTGGTCCCACGGCCATCCACGCGATGCGACCCCTCCCTAAAACGTCCAAAATTGGGTTTTAACTTGGTTTAAGTTGGGGAAAGTTGTAAATTCATATGATTCTTATGGAACAGCCTATGGACGACCTAAAACACTATATAAGTAGTAATTAGCCACATTTACACACATATTTGGAAGAATACACGAATTGGAGACCAAAGGAGACATCAATGAGCTCAAACTAGGGTTCTTTGTTCTTTAATTTTTCTTTCTTGTAGTTTCACATTATGAACTAATATATGGTGATTATTTGTAAGACTATCAGTGAATAAACACCCTATTTCTAGGGTTGAGTCTACAACATGATCACTTTATTATTGTTTATAGTTGTTTTATATATTTATCAATAAATGTGATTGTTCTTGCGTTTTTGTTTTACTATTATAAAGCGTCATGAACTTTAGGATAAATATAAGTCTCAAAAAGAATTGACCATAGGAATGGAGGGACGGAATCAAGAATGTAGGGAGTGTGGATCATGTCTTTAATTGGTATATACTAATTGTAGAGGAAGATTTGCGGTTAGGATAGCGATATGCCTAAATGCCCTATTTGGTTAATCAAACGGGAAGATAGTTTAATGCATACGAATTAAAGGCTCACATACCCGCTCAACGATGTAGTTGTGAGATTAATTTGGGTAGATGACTAAGAGGATGACCATTCTCAAGTTTTAATATCAACCCCGTAGATCAACAATCCCGATAAACACCAACACCGACTATAAACCATAGTTACCCATGAATGTGTAGTAAATGCCTCAACCCGGGATATCTTAATATATTTTGTCCAATCAAAATTTCATATCATCGTTATTTTTAGTATTTAGTTTACAAAAGAAAAGCTCAAACTTCTCTTGGATATGAAACGAACTTGTTTAACATTAATAGTAAGAATTAAGTTGGATTTTTTGCTAAACACCAAGTTCCTGTGGGATCGATATTTGGCTCGCAAGAGCCACTTTATTACTTGCACGACCACGTAAACTTGCGTGTGCATTTAGGACGCTACAGTTCTCCAAAAATGAGATGTAAACTGAGTGTCGCAGCCTGATATGATAGAAGCGGGAACTCTATATAAGTAAACAATCTGACAAAGGTAAATCTGAGCCAACCTCTCTGCACTATAGAAATAATGAACCAACAAGAAGTGTACAGACTTAATCAGCCTATCCATAATTACCCAAATGGAGTCAAACCCTCGACAGGTTCATGGAGACCAAACTATGTAGTCCATAGTAATCCCTTCCAACTTCCACTTAGGAAAGGGAAGTCTCTGTATCAATCCACCAGGTCTTATGTGCTCGAACATGACCCACAAATAGTTTAAGCACCGGGATACAAATTCTACTATGTCTCGTTTCATACTGCTCCACCAGTAAAGCTATATCAAATCTCTATACATCTTAGATGTGCCACGATTGATGGAATAACTAGTACAATGTGCCTCACGGAGAACCAACTGAATCAAATCCCTAACTCTCGGAACACAAAGACGACTATCAAACCTCAGAACACCATCAGAACCCAAAGTAGCCCTAATAGCCTTACCCCATACAACCTGGTCACGAAGATCACATAACCGTTTATCCTCAAACTAATAACTCTTAATTTGCTGAACCAAAGTAGAACGGATCTCAATATTAGCAAGGAATCTACTGGGAGTTGACAAGTCAATTCTAACTAAACGGTTAGCCAAGGACTGGATGTCCAACGCTAACAGTCGCTCTGAAACTGAATGTGAAGCTACGCTGCCCATACTCCCCATCTTCTATCTCAAGGCATTCTCTACCACGTTTGCCTGGCCCGGATGATACAGAATAGTGAAGTCATAATCCTTCAGTAACTCAATACATCTCTGCTGCCTAAAGTTCATCTCTCACTGACTCGTGATGTACTGAAGACTACGGTGATCAGCGAAGATCTCACAGTGTACCCCATATGCGTAGTGCCTTCAAATATTGAGCGCAAAGACTGTCACCACCAATTCCAAGTCATAAGTGGGGTATATGCACTCATGAACCTTCATCTATCTCGACGCATATGCTATCACCCGACCCTGTTGCATCAATACACAACCAAGACCAACCACCGAAGCATTACAATATACTGAGAAGCCCAGACCCTCTACTGGCAATTTCAACACAAGAGCTGAAGTCAATAAGGCCTTAAGCCTCTAAAAACTATCCTCGCACTGATCCGATCAATAAAATGGAACATCCTTCCTAGTCAGCCTAGTCAAGGGTGCTGTTATAGAAGAAAATTGCTCAACGAACCTCCTATAATATCTTGCCAACCAAACAAAGTTGCGAACCTCAGTAGGAGTAGTAGGTCTCAGCAAATCATGAACTTATGAAATCTTCCATGGGTCGACTGTAATTCCATCCTTAGACACTACATGCCCTAGAAATGCGATGGACTCAAGCCAAAACTCGCACTTTGAGAACTTGGCATAAAGCCGATGATCTATCAATATTTAGAGTATCATCCTCAAGTGTTAATCATGATCCTTCTCACTCTACAAGTATATCAATATGTCATCGATGAAGAATATCACAAATGCGTGCAAATACAATCTGAGCAGCCTGTGCATCAAGTCCATGAAAGCTACGGGAGCATTACTCAACCCAAAAGACATCACCAGGAACTCATTGTGGCTGTAACGTGTCTTGAATGATGTCTTACGGATGTCCTCCACCTTTATCCTTAACTGGTAGTAGCCTAACCTCATATCTATCTTAGAAAAAATGACAGAACCCTGAAGCTGATCAAACAAGTCATCGATACGCGGCATCAAATACATATTCTTCAAAGTTACCTTATTCAGCTGCTTATAATCAATATACATCCACATCGACCCATATTTCTTCTTCACAAACAGAACTAGAGCACCCAAAGGTGACACACTCGGCGTAATGAACCCTTAGCTAATAAGTCCTAGAGTTGATCCTTAAGCTCTCTTAACTCAGCTGGATTCATATGATACGGAGTGATAGAAATGGTCCTGGTGCCCGACTCTAAATCTATAGCAATATCAATATCATGCTCAGGTGGAAGGCCTGGCAGGTCGATCAGAAACACATCTAAGAAATCTTTAACCACAAGAACTGACTCATGAGAAGAAGTATCAGTGCTAGCTTCTCAGACATATGCTAGATAAGCCACACACCCGTAAGAAATCAACTCCCTAGAACAAAGGCAAGAAATGATACCTGACGGTGCGCGGCTAATAGAACCCTACCACACAACAGGGAATATGCGGGACATGACTATTGTAATGGTCTTGGCATAGCAATCCAAAACCACATGGTTGAGGGGATAAGCAGTCCATGCCCAAAATCAAATCAAAATATAACATGTCTAATATCATCAAGTCAGCCCAGGTCTCCAAATCACCAACAACAATAAAACATGATCTCACAATCTGATCCACTACTAAAGAGTTGCCTACTTGGGTAGAAACAGCTACAGGAAAAGATATCGACTTACTAGCCAACCCTAAATAAGGAACAAAGTAGGCATAAACATATAAGGATGTAGAAACGTGATCAAACAAAGTCAAAGCTGACTGGCAGCATACAGAAATCATACTTGTGATAACCACATCCAAGACCTCTGCCTTTTGTCTACCAGGGATCGCATAGAACTATCGCCGACCTACACCAGACCGACCGCCATCTCGACCACCTATCCTACCACACCCATCTCTACCCTGAACACCAACTTCTCTAGCCGATTGTTGCACTGCTCTGATAGGCTGAGCCGGCTAAATTACTGGCTAAACTAGACCTCGCTGGGGGAACTCTCTGGGATAATTACCAATGACACCGAACTCATAGCAAGGCCTTGACGACCTACTTTGCTAAGAAGAACTAGCTGAACTAGTGTGGCCACCACGTCCTGATGCCCCAAAAATTGTACTCCTTAAAGGCTAACCTCTGTAACCCTGTAGACTACTCTGACCCTGTTCACATAAAGACCCACTTAAGGCCTAAATTGAAGCCTAAACTGGCCAACTAGTCTGAACCTGATGCTACTATGGCTGATACCCTCATCCCCATTGGCCTGAACTTTTACCGCCATAGCGGAACCACTATATTTGCCTTGATGTCATGGCCTCTTATCTTTGGGCCCTGGATCATAATGATGAAAATCATCCATAGTGCAAATATGGTCTTCTATAGCCTGAAATAATTGCCCACTAGCAACTAGTACCTCAGTGGTCTGCCTATGCTCTATCCCCAAACCCTAAACCAATTGGCAACCTCTGTTTCGCTTGGTGGGAATGATCATAACCCTAAATGGATCCAACTGATGAAAATAGGTCTCATACTCAAATACAAACATGGATCCCTTCATTAGTCTTGTGAACTACTCTATGTGATGATCACGGTCACTCTGAGGTAAAAACTTGGCCATAAAGGCCTCATAAAACTCCCTCCAAATCAACTGAGGAGATGTAGATTGTATGAAAGCTACCTGGACCCTCCAATATAACATAGCTTGGCCCTACAGATGATAAGTAGTATAACCAACTCCATGAGTCTCTAATCACCCCTAGATGATGTAAAATCTTCTCACAAGTAGAAATAAAATCATATGGATCCTGACGACGAGTACAAGAGATTCTAGGTGGATCCAATCTCAAAAATTTGCCCAAAGCCTTCTCCTTCGTCTTTATCATAACTGGGTGAGGAGCAAGAGGCTATGCAATAGAAGGTATAGGAAGAACTTCAGCACAGGGAGCCGCAATAGCAGACGGCGCTCCTGAACTCTTAAAACCCAGGGCTTCCCCCTGAGCTGATGTTTATGCCACATCTAAAGGCTGAACCTCAATCATACCCAATAGCTAAAGAAATAAACCCTGGTTATCTGACGAAGGAGCTGGGGCTGGTGCGGATATAAATGCTAGTGCAGGCCCTGGTGGTACCTGGGCTGTCCCCTTGTCCACGAGTTGATTCTTTGGGACTAACTCAGGATCAACCTTAATCTTAGTAGCTCTAGATGGTCCTGCTGCTCAGGAACATCCTCGGCCTCTACCTCTATCACCACCCCGATCCTTACCTAAAGTCGAGTTTTTTTTAGTCGATGTCTTACCCTCACTCGCTTCCAAAGATTTCATACGAGCCACTTGCGGAAGAGTGAAGGAAAACAATAAGATTCTAGGACACCATCAAAGAAAATACACACAATATAGAAGCAATAAAAGACTCATATTTCCTAAAAGTCCACAATAGTCTCTCAAAGATTGAGTACGGGCATTTCCACCCTAATCCGCATGATTCTACTAGACATTGACTCCTATACTGATGACACCGATGAACCTTAGCTATGATACCAAGCTGTCATGACCGTATTTCTTAGGTCATGATAGCACTTACAACCCCCATTTAGGCGTACCAATCCCTATAGCCTGGAATGGTTAGTAATGGGCTACTATCTAACTAAGCAAGCGGAAGAAACAACATACAAGCGGAAGCGAGAGATAAAGGTAAAGAAATATAGCAACAAAAAATATATATATAGGAAAACTAAACCATCCCATGACCTGGTATCACAGTACAGAATCCACTACAAAGTATAGAGTACAAAAAGTACAAAAGTGTGTGTATATATATATATATATGTATATCTGTCTTTGAATAACAATAGAGTACATGATATAAAAGAGAATATAAAATCTAAGCCATGATGCTATAAGCTCACCCTAAGTCTTGGATGGCTAGAAAGCTACACAAGTCTCCACGCACTATCAACGGCGAGAGATCACACTAGGATCTACACCAAGAAGATGCAGAAGTGTAGTGTGAGCACCAATTACAAAGTAACGGGTATCTAGTAGGCATCATAGGCTAACTGAGCACATATAATATATAAAAGTCGTAAATAACATAATGAAAGTAGGTAGTCACAGAAGTAAACAGAGAATAGTACACGAAAACTAGCACGGATTCAATACCAGAGAATACAATCAAACTATGCTAGCCACATAAGCTCTATGTACGACACAGAACATATGTGAGGGAATGGAGAACACACATGGATCCTTCCAATAACAATATATATATAAAGAGAAAGTTTAAGAAGGATTATGGTATACTGGTAACCTCAAGTAAAAAGGGAAGGAAGGAAGTTACTGGAACATAGACACGCTAGCAGTGAATCACACAATGTAAGGATGATAAAATAAAAACCCACAAGTAACTATAGAATTACCCAGTACTAGAATAGGATATAAGAAGAATAAATCTACCTATAGTCCCAACGGGCGCCCATACACCCGAGGAACAGTTAAAAGTGAAAATAAACCCTCCGGCATTGCATACTACGAGAGCTTACACTCAGCAAATGCCAAACAAGGGTGGAATCAAGCACAAATGCGTGATATTATAATGTAGTTGAAACCAGGTAGGGTGGTAGTATTGTATATACCTCATCCAGTGCTGATAGGCTCAATAGGTAGGATCCATTGAAGGATGCACTCGTATAGATCAAATACATTGTATACCCCTCCTTCGACACTCACAACACGTAGCCTCTAGTCTATATTGGCAAGGTCCATGGAGGTCCTCAACCACATACTAAATCTCAGAATCTCAAGTATACCTTCCCGGAGTGTATTCGAGTCTAAACCAAAAACTGTGATCTAAAAATAAGTGCCCGGAGTTCACCAGGGTCTATATAAGTTAATTGTATCTCAAATACCCCAAAAAGGGTGCCCTGAGCATAACCACATCTAAAATGGTAGTAAAACACATCTGACGCTTGGCTCGACCGAGCCTAGTATCGTCTCAAATCAGTAGTAAAACATGTCTAGCACTATGGTTCAACTAAGTCTACTTTAAGTGTAAAAACAGTGATAAAATCATCATTTAGTCTCTTTTACCCTATGAAGATCCATAAAAATCAGTTCCAAACCCCTTTTACAACCATTCATACCAAAAACCAGCCCTCAAGCCCATGCAAGGTTTAGAAAATTTGTTATAGTAGGCTCGCAGCCAAAGCAATAGTAAATAATGCATAAAAATCTTTATATGAATGATAATGATATGCTCAATCACTGTCAGTGGCCCAGTGGCTCACAATCAACCTATCTGCCCTGCATAGGCTCTAATCTCTCCACAACATCGATAACCAGTTTTATAATCATAATTCTGATGTCCGGTACTCACAGACATTCCCAAATAATCAATGTTCTATGGTCCAGATTCAAATTCAAGGTCATACAGGTCCACAAGGGGTAATGATAACAATTAAACTGATTACTACGATGACAAAATATTAAAAAATTGTACAGAAAGAAAGAAGACAAGGTATGGGGTGCCAAACTAATAAACCCAACCTAAGGATTCTAAATAGTGAAATTATACCCTATATACGCAAATTCTAAGAAGAGAAACCATAACCTACCTGTCATGCGATTACAAGCTACTAGAACGACATTATCCAAGCCCAAACTTCTTTGAGAAGCTCCGAACAACAGTCACACTACTAAGAAAATAATCTACACGTTAAAACAAGACTAACAGTACCCATATTGCTAAAGGTTTAGGTGAGTTAAAATTTAGGTCACAAGCTCGCCCATGGGCCCTATAACTCAAAGCCAAAAACAAAAAAGTGCATGCTCGAAAAACAAGCTGAAAAGGCCAGAAATAAGGGCTCAAAATAGTCCACCATCTAGGAGAACTAAAGAAGGAATCAAAGAACAAATTTCCAGAATAAAAGGGAGAACTTACCTATCATGAGGAGAGGGAGAAATTCTACGTGATGAAATCTATGCAACCACTAACAAGCAGTCCCAACTCAAGCAACTACAACAAAGAATACACCCCAACCTAAAATGTGTACAACAATGGATGTTTAAGCCATGGAAAAGAAGGATTTTGGGGAAGAAAACTTACCAAAATGAGGGAGGAAACGAGTAAGATAGTTAATTTATGAATTTCCAGAGCTAGAAACTGATTTGGAACAAGTTTTAGAAAAAGAAAGTGTTTTAGAGTGGGGGGAAGCATGGACAAAATGGTTGGAAATTCGAGAAATTGCACTTAAATAGTGTTAGTTGTAGATAAGTGCAATCGCGATGGCCTAGCACAATATGTCTAAAGGGGGTAGAAGCGCACAAGTGCAATCGTGCCATAGGGGATTTGTTGGCACTGAAGGCCGACACATAAGCGTAGGGCCATCGACCCTGGCCCAGAGCCATTAGCGCTGAAGTGGAGCAACAGGCTAGCACGATCGTGCTGCCCTAGTGTCGTTGGCACTGAACACATGCCTGCTGCAGAAAACCAGCAAAAATTAAAATTCCTACAAAGTGTTCCAGGCATAATTAAAATCTGATACACACAAACCAAACATGCTACTAGAGTGGAAACGATGGTCCAGACTCAACAGAATTGAAGAAACTTTTATACAAGGTCATTTTAGAGGAATGTTGACCCAAGTCAATATTTGCTAAGACCAACCAAATAAAAAAAATGAGCTCGACTTACCTGAGACCCAAACCAACAACCTACCTAACCCAAACTCAACATTCCAGAGTTGATGGAATCGTCGGATTTCAAATCTGATGCTCCGATCATCGAAAGATGACCAAAGTCAAACTTCTAACTCCAACTATCCTGAAATCTAAAAAATGAGATAGAATCATACCAAAAGTTCCTAGGCCTCGACTAAAGGTTTAACTAGAACAAAATTTATATTTTAGAGCTAATGGAACTGTCAAAATTTGATTCCAACAATGTTAGATATGAATGTTGACTAAAGTCAATAATTTCCTATGTTTAAGCTCTAAAATAAGGAAATATCCATAAATACAGAATGAATAGCTAGGGCATCAAACCACTGGTCCCAACAAGCTATAGATGACCTGGGGCTGCTATAGGAACTCTCTACCAGTACAAAGAAAGTCAAAATATGACAATGACCAGAAGGTCATTACAATCACCACCCATTACACAGTGTAATAAGATCTTTGTTTATGGCTCCAGTCTCTCAATAAAGGCATGTGCCAGCACCTCTTTAGTATGATGATGATGTAGACAGTCTCTAAGCAAGGCTTTAAATGTCTCCCAAACCAGTATAATATTTCCCCATCTTTCTGGTTGGAAATATCTCGCTCCTCAGTTTTGATGTCTTCACAGATGGAAAGAAGAGAATACAGGTAGTGATGGAATTTGGTGGCTCTGCCTTTAACCACCTCTTCTCTTCCCCAAGAATGGAAAACAAAAATAGTGTGAGTCCTACATAATTGACTGAGACATCAGCGGTGGTGTAAGTACCACTAATTTCATGAATGTTATTGATATTCTTCTACAGGTCCTCATGTGATAAGCTTGTAAGTTGCCTACTCATATGCAAGAGTTGCACCATATTCTAATTTAACTCAAACCATTCTCTGAGCTGGTGTCTAGATTCTCAAAGTTATTGTCACACCCCGAGGCTACCCCCTAGACATAACACGGGACCCAAGATCACAAGTGACCTCTAGATAACCCTCGGTCATTGTCATGACTTAATAACTGAACAAAACATAAGAACAGAAGCTTAACTGAAGTAATGAGCAACTTAATCTATTTATAAAATATAAATCTAAAAAAATGACAATCTAAATTAAGATGAATACCTGACTCTATGTCTAAAAGTCTGTACTACTGATAAGCTACTGGGGAAAACCCCGAGCTAACTCTAAGTACTAAAAACTGAATGAAAGAACTAATAGTATTGAATGAAGCTAGACTCCAATTTCTCGAATGATAAGGACTCACCAAGTTGGCTGGATGTGCTTCTGATCTACTAGCCTCGAATCTGGGAATGGAATACAGAATCTACATCATAATAGGATGCAACACAAAGAGGTATGTGGTCAGTATTATGGATTGTACTCAGTATGTGAGATATGAATATGTCATGATAAAATATACTTGAAATCATGCTTAAAACTGAGTTCATCCGTAAATAGAAGGAATCATAAGTAAATATCAAAGTTTGAACGTAAGTCATAAAACAATATGCCAAGCTTCAAAATAGAATATCATACAACTTAAAAACTTGAAAACATTCATATGGGAGTTTCTCTTAAATGACATAAACCATGATGAGCTACATGGAGTTTAGTGTCATACACCCACATTGAAAAAGGTTGTCCTAACTGGCCAATGTTAGAACCATATCATAATAGAATCATGTCATAAGGCACAGAAGGAAACCTATGGTCGCAACGTAAATTTAGATTTGGGTTATCTAGAACCCTCATCACTCGGTGCTAAATACTACTCCCAAAACATATCATAAAGCTTACATACATGTGAAATATCATGATGCCAAATCTTGTTCATAATCATAATCATATTGGCAAACCTGGATCATCATACAACTCACAGACCTTAGTTTTGAAAATAGTTCATGAGCATTAATGGAACATCGAAATGTCATACAAATCATGAATATACTGTTATGAGTCTAAGATCCATAACATATCATAAATCATATACTAAAGATCATATATTCTAAAACGTTCCTTGTTCCTCGTGCTTGTAGAAAAATCATGGAAAACTTGCTCAACACATGCATAGCTTTATAGATTTTAAAAATAGGGTTTTTGATTGAAAACATACCATAGAGTGAAATCATGCTAGAAATCTTTCTCAATGCATGATCTTTTAAAAACACTTAAGAAATATCATATGAAACATTGGAAAAGGGAGAGAAACCATGAATTGATGCTAATAAACTGAATTCATAACAATTTCACAAATTGGACAAGGGTTAGCCTTAAAATAATGAATAAAAAAAAATTATAAAAATCCACGAAAAATCATGCAATTTAGAGTTAGAATTCATAAAAGAATCATGAAGAAACAATTTATAGAGAAACCCATAAGAATTGGTTGAGAACACTAATTTAGAAATTCATAAAATCAATTTAGAAGATTGGGATTTTGGGAATAAGGGTAAAGAAATTCCCTTATTTAATACCCACCTACTTGAAATTGAACCTTTCCTAACTTGGGACATGAGGATGGAGACTTTTAGATGAAACCATATGCCTTTGAGCTTGAGAGAAGAATCAATTTTCTTTTTTTTGAAGCTTGAATTGAAGGAATAAGGAGAAATCTAACTTAGTATGAATAAATACACCTTTGAATATGCCTAAAATGACTTAGTGTAGGAGTTAAAAAGTGGGGGAAAATACTAATTTACCCTTATTGAACGAATTAGAAAAATTAAAATCAGAGGTTCCACGGATGTGTTGATGGGCCGTGGAATGGGTTGACGGGTCATTAACCCACTTATGGAATTTAGAGAACTTGGTACCTCCCTTAAGGGTGATTCCATGAGTTATAGGATGGACCATCGTTTGAAATGACGACCCCTCAAGTCACTCATGGAAACTGGGGATGAAAAGCTGAATTTTGACAAACCACGGGTCACTCTACGGACCATGATTTTGGTCTACGGGTCGTGGACCAACCAGTAGTTTTGATGGTAAAAATTTTAAGGTTCAGGACTGTTTTCACAAGTCACAGTACAGAATGTAGTTTTGTTTCACGGGTTGTCATCCCTTCCATGGTCACTAACAGTGCTACAGTAAAATACCCATAACTTTTCATATCAGACTAAGATTAATGCGCGGTCAATGGAGTTGGAAAGAAGACTAAAAAACCTTTAAATTTGTGGGTACTAGGCCACCTAACTCTTTATATTCTAGGAGAAATGGTTGTTTGAAGTTTACCCTAGTTTAGTCTTACATGAGAACTCATTTGGTTGAGGTGCTTGCAACTTAACTTGATGATAGGAGTTTCTTATGAACATTATATGCATCCAAAGCACTCTCCACACTATGGAAATGATCATTACACTCATGGAAAAGGTTCGGGTATTAGCTTCAGTTTTTGGGGTGTAATAATATCTCTCCCTTGGGATCATTCATCCTCGAATAAATACTAACTAGGCTGTGGTGGTAGGGAAAGAGATGAAATCCACTAACTGAGTTCTAAAAGTTTAAGTACTGACATGGTAATTGATTTTTGACTGAAATATAAACTGAAATGGATTCATGAGACCTATATGCATACTGATAGTATAAGAACTCCGAAAGGATATGAAATTGTATATCTAACATGATAACTGGTCTGGGGTGATAGTAGGGACTTAGCTGAAACTTATAAAGAACGAACGCATTCTTAGAAATTGTAGTTAGTTGAAAGGAAAATAAAAATGAGAGGAGATATACAACAAAACTATTATCTTCTAAATACCACACTTACCATGCAATTAAAAATATTTACCAGCGCAAATATAGATACTATGGTCTTAGTCTAACTACCTGCCTTCTCCATGTTTAAGCCTATCTTGACTAAATATCTTGCGTCTATAATATCTCCTATGAATAGTTTTCCATCCTATAACAAGAACCAACTAACCTTGAGCTCCTTTTCAAAGGGTCACTAGTCGCACAAAGCAAAGGCCCATAAGTATTTCATCACGACATTCAAGCTTATGACTATGGTCACCTTATGGTTTTGTAGGTCACACTATACAAGACTTTTCTACTTTTCCCTAGCATATCTAGAAACTGTAACTTCAAGAACTCCCATAAAGAGGCACATAAAAATTTCTCATCTAACTATTACGCATGAATGATCCTCGTCCCATAATTCATCAACACCTAGAAGCTAAGGTGGAACAAGCACACATAAAGGGAACATCTACTACTTCATATCTAAGCTACTACTTAGCTTCTTCCACTAACACCTATGACAACATGAGCCAAAATTGCTGAAGGAGTAGAGTGGGAGCATGAGTATCGTGAATGAAGAAATACTGATCAGTATTGACTTATACTTAGCTTGATCTAGCCACTCAAGGTGAGGCATGAGAAGTCGAGTGAAAGGGCTTGAGTATTTCACATCCCGGACTTACAAAGCATGGTTAGAGTAAGGAAATCACAAGCATGAATTATTCGAGAAATCTGGTATGAGCATATACATGATGTACCATGAATTTATTAGCCATTAAGGCATATCTTGAGAACTAAGTATATAGATATGAGCATAGTGTGATACATGAGCTTTCATATATGACAAGTATCGTAGTGTAAAGCTGGAATTAAGAGAATCATAGAGTAAGACTGGAATCACTGTCTAGAGTAATTTTTGTTTGTTCTAAGAACTGAGTAAGGGAGTGAATCCGCATGAAGTCTATGGGTTTGAATTAAGACCAAGGCACTAGAATACAAGACATGAATGGGGTGTTGTAATAAGGGAAGTATACTTAAGATGCTAGGATAGAAATAAGTCTCTACACCCCTCCTAACTTCATTCTGACACCCATTAGCATCACTACTTGAGTCTCTAAAATCTTACTGATTCTACATCGCACCATCTCCCTCTTAGATTCATGCTACGTTCTAAGTCTGTGGACCTCTTGCTAACCTCTAAACGAAAATATGATCACTTTACTCTAATAGAGAAAACACTATTGTAGGAGTTAATCTAAATATACGCTTCCTTCTATAGTCTAAGGCTCTCTCTTACCTAAAAGTCTAGGCCTCCACCTTTCTATCTTATATAGGGATTGTACATATCATAAGACTATCATTCTCACACTCATACTATCTCCCTTCCATTCGCATACTATACCAGGTCTATACTAGTACAACAACTTACCGCTCTTTAGTCCACACCAAGGGATGTATCATCCTATTATATATCTAATAAAACATAAATCTAAATGCATACTCTAATCAACTATCATTCTCCCGTCTCGGCTACTATACTTCTGACTTCATATTTCTGGCTGTAGGTTCGTTCTACTACTAATGGCTTACTACACAACATTTGTCAGGTGGAAACACTACCCAAGGATCTAGGTACAAACTTTCCCCTCTTATGGAACAATTAGCAACAAGGTTCTGGAAGAGAATCTGAGAACACCTTACTGATAGATAATCTGAGAATTACTAGTTCTAGAACCACAAATATGAGGTAAAGTAGGCGGAATTAGGACAACACAAAAATTTTGAGAATAAATAGAGTTACACTATATCGCACGATATTGAATATAAAAGAAGTGAATTTTTTTCTACGACACCTCGTAGACTCCCTCTCATAAGTGTGGCGCGCTTCACATGCATGAAAGAGACTCTACTTGATGTGGCTTTCAGACACACCATGACTCTTGAACCTGATGCTCGGATACCAAGTTTGTCACGCTTTGAGGCTACCCACTGGACGTAACATAGGATCTAAGATCACAAGTGACCACAAGATAACTCTCTGGCATTAGCATGAATTAAAAATTGAACAAAACATAAGAGTGGAAGCTTAAATAAAGTAATGAGAAACTTAATCTGTTTATAAAATATACGTCTAAAAAATGACAATCTAAATTAAGCTGAATATCTGACTCTATGTCTAAAAGCCTCTACTACTGATGAGCTACTAGGACAAGCCCCCATCTAACTCTAATTACTGAAAACTTATTGAAAGAACTAATAGTCTAGAATGAAGCTAAACTTCAAGTCCTCGAATGATGAGGACTCACCAAGTTGGCTGGATGTGCTTCTGATCTACTAGCCTCGAATCTGGAAATGGAATACAGAATCTACATCATAATAGGATGCAACACAAAGAGGTATGTGGTCAGTACTATGGACTGTACTCAGTATGTGAGATATGAATATGTCATGATAAAATATACTTGAAATCATGCTTAAAACTGAGTTCATCCGTAAATAGAAGGAATCATATGTAAATATCAAAGTTTGAACGTAAGTCATAAAACAGTAAGCCAAGCTTAAAAATAGAATATCATACAACTTAAAAACTTGAAAACATTCATATGGGAGTTTCTCTTAAATGACATAAACCATGATGAGCTACATGGAGTGTAGTGTCATACACCCACATTGAAAAAGGTTGTCCTAACTGGCCAATGTTAGAACCATATCATAATAGAATCATGTCATAAGGCACAGAAGGAAACCTATGGTCGCAACGTAAATTTAGATTTGGGTTATCTAGAACCCTCATCACTCGGTGCTAAATACTACTCCCAAAGTATATCATCAAGCTCACATACATGTGACATGCCTAGATGCCAAATCTTTTTTATAATCATAATCATATTAGCAAACTTGGATCATCATACAACTAACAGATCTTGGTTTTGAATATAGTTCATGAGCATTAATGGAACGTCAGGATGTCATACAAATCATGAATATACTGACGTGAGCTGAAGCTCCATATCATGTCATAAATCATATGCTAAGGATCATGTATTTGAAAATGTTGCTTGTTCCTCATGCTTGTTGCAAAATCATGAAAAACTTACTCAACACAAGCATAGCTTTATAGATTTTTAAAATAGGGTTTTTGATAGAAAACATACCACAGGGTGACATCATGCTAGAAATCATTCTTAATGCATGAGCTTTTGAAAACATTTAAGGAATCCTATATGAAATATGGGAAAAGGGTGAGAAACCATGAATTGATGCTAGAAAACTAAATTCATAACAATTTCACAAATTGACCAAGGGTTAGTTTTAAAATCATGAATAGGAAATTAATTATAAAAATCCATGAAAAATCATGCAATTTAGAGTTAGAATTCATAGAATAATCATGAAGAAATAATTTATAGAGAAACCCATGAGAATTGGGTAAGAACCCTAATTTAGAAATTCATAAAATAAGTTTAGAAGATTGAGGTTTTGGGCATAAGGGTGAAGGAATTCCCTTATGGAATACCCACATACTTGAACTTGAAGCTTTCCTAACTTGGGACTTGTGGATAGAGACTTGGAGATGAAACCCTAGGCCTTGGAGCTTGAGAGAAGAATACTTGTTCTTTCTTTAGGAGCTTGAATTAAAGTAATGAGGAGAAATCTAACTTAGTATGAATAAATAACCCTTTGAATAGGCCTAAAATGACTTAGTATAGGACTTAAAAATTTGGGGAAAAGACTAATTTACCCCCATTGAATGGGTTAGAAAAACTAAAATCAGAGGTTCTAAGGATGGGTTGATGGGTCGTCAACCCACTCATGGAATTTAGAGAACTTGGTACCTATTTGAAGGTGATTCCATGGGTTACATGATGGACCATCATTCAAAATGATTACCCCTCCAGTCACTCGTGGAAAATGGGGAAGAAAAGCTAAATTTTAACAAACCACGGGTAACTCTACAAACCATGGTTTTGGTCTAAGAGTCGTGGACCAACCAGTGGTTTTGATGGTGAAAATTTTAAGGTTCAGGTTTGTTTTCATGAGTCACTGTATGGACCATAGTTCTGTTTCAGGGGTCGTCATCCCATCTGTTCTCATTGATAGTGTTGCAGTAAAATACCCATAACTTTTTACTCTGAACTCAGATTAATACGCGATCAGTGTAGTTGGAAAGAAGAATAAAAAACCTTTAATTTAGTGGGTACTAGGCCACCTAACACTTTATATTGTAGTAGAAATGTTCATTTGAAGTTGACCCTAGTTTAGTCTTACATGAAATATCATTTGATTGAGGTGCTTGCAACTTAACTTGATGATAGGAGTTTCTTATGAACATTATTCGCATCCTAAGCACTCTCCACACTAGGGAAATGATCATTACACTCTTGGAAAAAGTTCGAGTATTATCTTAGAATTTTTGGGGTGTTACAGTTATATTCCCCACAAGTGGTACTACTACATCATGGACATCCATGGGAGGAGATACCATTTTACATGGTTACCCTTGAGTTCCTCATGTTTTTCCTCCAGTTGTTGTTCAAGTTGAAAAATAGTTGCCTCCTTTCACCTGTAATGAAATAGTCTTTGGGTCTCAGGTATGAAGTTGGCTAGCTCACCTTCACCAGCAAGTGCATCAAAAGAAGTGTACCTATAGAAATATCAACAACAATCAAGTTTTCAACACGTGAATGATAAAACAGTAAAAGATAAACTAGAAACTTGCTAATTTCTAATCCACTTATAAATATGCCAAAAACTTGTTATCTCCCAAGCACACATGCAAGTGTACATAGTCATTCAAGTAATATAGATTTGTTAAGTCTGATTTCTCACCCAAGGAGACTTATGATTAACAAAGATCTAGTTAAATATAGGGATAATTTCAAAAATATACAATTAACTAACTTACATTGAAAATATATAACTCAAAGCTTACATCATAAATCTTTAGCCCAAAATGCAATCTGGTATAAAACAATATACATCATGTATACAATAATATAAAAACTTCCATATTTTGTTTTTACAAAAATATTTATGAATATGATATACAATATTATACTCCCAATATATAATATTATATAAAATTATAAAAGGTATTTATACACCTATGTACACTAATATACAATTTTATATACTATTATACAAATCAAAATTTTGTCAAACATTATCGGTTGATTTCTCTCTGACGGAAAGATGGAATCTTCTAAAAAATAAATTGAGAGGTAGATCTAATGATGGACTATCATAACGTATAGGTCATACATCATGAATCACAACATAATTTAATTGGGAAATATTTTAAAAATTGTTGACATTTTGCTCCTAGGATTTTGCTACAATTATTGCGTTTGTAATTTTTGATTTTTTGGTGTTGTTGATGGAATTATGAGATAATTTCCTATTGCACTAGATTCATCTCATCAATATCTATCATTTGTCTCTAAGATTGGGTTTTTTAGAGGTCAGGAGGGGGCTATGACACCATAGAAGCCCTCTAGGGCTCTTAAAGTCCTCTTTTAGGCCAATTTAGGTAAGCATTAAAAATCTTGGCTAAATTATGTAAAGTAACTTTTGGGCTGAATTAGAGTGTAATTATCTATTGAATCTGATATCGTAATTTAGAACATTTATCTAGTAATCATGAAAAAGTTTTGAGTTGTTTGTTTATGTATTTATACTAATTGAGTAAAAACTAGAAAGCAGAGTAAATTTGTGTTCGAATAAGAGAGTGATTCCAGGGATAGAACTCTAATTCGCAATCATGTTGAGTATTCAATTTTATCAACTTGTTTCATTTATCTAGATGTTTATTCATGGGGTTATACTATAATTATCATTTTCAAGCCTTTAATCACCTATTCATATTCATATCTAAGTCTATATGTCTATGATAAATACAAATATGTAAACCTAATCACATTTCCCTTTTTAACCAAGTAAGATGATCTAGGTATAAGTCTATCTTAGCCACAAAGGTGTTTATCCACTAATCCTTTAATCTAAATTGCAAGAATTTATGTTGTTCTAAAAAAAAGAGTCAGAAAATTGAAACGATAAGAATCTTAATGATGTTTTATTTTCTCTATCGCGTGGATAGCCAAAAAATAATCAACCCTTGTAATGACCTTGTTGGTCATTTTTCTTATTTTTGAGTATTTTTACTATTTTGACCCTTCTCGTAGTTTCTATACTGTATTTGTAACCTGTGGGGATGGGTGGTGTGGTTCTCAAGCTGTTCAGTCACGTGTTAGATAAGTTATTCTATTTTGTACTTTTTACTTAGAAAAGATTGACCTAGGTCAAAATTCTTGGAAAAAGTCTCTAATGAAATGTTTTACAATTTTGTTAGCTCCTTAAGGTGGGGTTTGAGTTTGGCGGACCTTTGGTTTGGGTCTCGAGGCTTTCAGATTCGTTTGGGGTGCTTGGGCAGATTTTAGGTTTTTAAGCTAAAGTGTTGACTGCGGTCAATATTTAGTCAAGATAACTTTAGTTGGTCATTTAATGATTCAGTTGAGTTTGTAATATTATTTCCAGATGGGTAGCATGTTTTGTTTGTGTTCATGTGGTTCCAAATAAATATCGAGGGTTCATTTGTGATATAATTTTTTTTTGAGCTATTGATAAAACTTTTTTTGGTGCTGCCTCTCCTGCCGAGATTGGATCACTCTTGTTCTTCCTCTCCTACTGTGATCCGGCTAAACATGCGAAGGAGGGTGACATAACGAGGGAGACGCTATGGCAGACCTTCTCTGCTTCTGTATCACCACTCCTGCTGAGACTGCACTGTGCACCCAGGTCCGCTCTTGTGGACTTTCTCAATTATTGTGAGCCTTCTCCTATTCAATTTTCCTTGCTCTTGCAGAAAATGGTGTAGAAGGTGGATTCCACTCCTTTAGAAGCTTCATTACACCTACGGCTGATCTTCTCCAGTTATGGTGATCATTGGTCTTTAAAAACCTTCTTCTTTATTTATTTCATTTCAATATAAGGAATTTTTTGAGCTTGGTTTGGGGGATTGTTCTTCAATTCATGGAAATTCATAGTGTAAGTACGTTTGTTTTTTCCTTCATCACGTGCTTTTATTTGTTCTAGCTTAAATCACATCTTTATTTCGTGTTTTTGGTCTTCAAATCCTTGTTTTCTTAGATGATCAAGTAAGCTTTCTTGGACTAATTGAGTTTAGAATAGAATTCCAATAGTTTTGTTAGCTTTAAAATGTGGAGTTTGGTCTAGATAGACCTTTAGTCGGGGACTGAGAACTTTTGGTTTGGTTTTGGGTTGATTTTTGTGTTTTCAGGCCAGTTAGAGTTAGAAGTGTGACTTTGGTAAACTTCCAATGATTGGAGCATCATATTCGAAGTCTGACGATTCCATCAGCTCCAGAATGTTGAGTTTGGATTAGGTAGCTGGTTGGTTCAGGTCCCAGGTGAGCTAGGCTTATTTAGGTGTTTGGTTTGTGTTAGCTAATGTTGACTTGGGTTAATATTCCTCTGAGGCTACATCATATGTAAGTTTCATCATTTTCGTTGAGTCCATAATGTCGTTTCCACTCTAGTAGCATGTTTGGTTTGTGAGTATCGGGTTCCGATTGTGCCCGAAAGATCCCGTAGAAGTTTTCATCTTAGCTGTTTTTTTCTGCTGCATCAACACACTATGAATACCTTACTGGTTCAAGTCTTGAAAATCAGGCATACTATCCACCCCTATTATCCAATTAATAGACAACCTACAATATCCTGATTTACTACCCTGACTCAACCACCCAACTGAAATGTCCAAGCATTATTGATTGAAATATACTATCCAAGTTTGTGAATATAACTAGACTTCCAGGCATCAATCTGACAGACCAAATAAAGACCCGGATTACCAACCATTGTCTAAGTCAACAACTATTCACTCTACAACCATATGTATGTCCAACTACCCAAATAAATTGTCCACGTATATCTAGGTCATAACTTGCAAGTATCTGGACCATGCAAGGATCTCTAAGACATCATTTACAATTTTTAACATGCAATCTTGGTCTGTACAAGAACCAACCCAGCAATTAAGAACCACATTCTAGCCACTCATAGACTAACAAGTAGTAGTAACACTAAACGAAACAACCCGATTCAATCATGGAACCATCACACATAAACACATTTAAACATGTACCAGGCATGGTACCCCAAGCTAACCATGATAGAATCTATACCAGGTGTGGTACCGAAGCCACCAATAGATATCCTTTATTAGGCGTGGTACCCAAGCCAACCAATGAATAATACCAGTCATGGTACCCGAGCCAACCAAATTTCACGGACCACACAAAAATCAATCACAATGAACGCACACCATATTTGTAAACCCAACAAGTATTTAAGACAAGTTCATTTCACAAGATTGACACCCAGATATAGGTAACATTCCTTATCTTATTTCCTAACACACGAGTTGTTCAAGCAACACTAATAAAATAGTTAACATGCATATATATCATAAATGGGAAAACAATCAACCATCACCTACACAACAGACCTGGTTCATCATTCCGGCCTTGGTAACTTATCCGAAGACCAACCCCCAGATTATCCAACTAACCCCATGAACTCATTTACCTCGAATCCTAGACCTTTTTAGAAGAGTAAGCACATTTTAGGGATTTCAACCTCTAACATTAAGAACTCTGGACCCTTCCTATTCACCCCATTTACCTTAATTAAAACCTTCTCGGATATCCGCTATGACCTAGCAATCCCTTCATACATTCACATTACCGGTTCCCCGAACCTACCCAACAAGATAATCTCTCTAGAATTTAGAATCCAACATCAATGATAACACAAAAATCGGGTCACATTACTCATAACACCACCATTCCCTTTAAGTCAACCAGACAATCAATATGTTATCCCTCTAGACTCCATCCCCGAAGGCCTAGGCAGGAATTCTCCTATAATTTTACAATAATAATATGCAATAGGATACATGTCTAAAGCTACTCAGTTAAGCCTAGCCGACCTGGACGCCAAGCATCTATTGCAGAAACCTGAACACGAAATTTTGTCTCTGTAAAGGCGATTCCTAACAAAAAGTAGGACTGGAATCCATGGGTTTTACCCCATTCGAGAAAAAAACTCCCCTTTTCTTTGCTCCCAAGATTTGGAGCAACATATGAGGGTTTTTGGAGAAACCCTCATCTACTTTTCCATTTAAGAGGAGAAATCCAACATAAAATTTGTGTTTTCTAGCTACTGCCTCTTTTAATCCGCTATAGTGACTTGCCGGCCGTTACATCGGTGGCGATATAGCAGGAAAATTCCCACTATAATGGGATGATGTCATCCCATTCTAAAATTTTTGTCATGTCATCTCAAATTAAATTGAAAACATATTTCACTAGTGATTTTAAATAACGACTGAACAGGTTGTTACAACAGATATCAATTTTTCCCATCGTTCATCCCCGAACAATCCTAAAAACAGAGAGAAAGGAAGAAGCTATATATGCCTAGAATCCCGTAGCTCCACTTGATAGCATAACTATAATTCTACGCGAGTCATCAAAACTTCCTTTTTTTATAAGTGTACCGCACTCAATAAAAAGTTAACTCGATATCGCTAAGCCAAAGAATCCCATCCCTCGAGCTACACTGAACAATTTACAATAACCCTTCCCAATTTCCTGAGAAAGTTGAGGCCTCATAAATTACTAGAGTGAAAGAATTTCAAACGACACAAAAGGAGCCTTTTCACTCCAAAATATTATGTCATCCTACTATATTGGGAGTTATTCCGCTATAATGACCCTGCTATAGTGAAGGGTCAATCTCTATAGCAGGTGACAACAAATTTAAGGGGGTGAGAAATGGGTTTTTCACCCATTCTCCACCATTTTCACCTGAAAACACCACTTTTTTCCCAATCACTTTGCTCCCGAAGTCAGAAAAATAAGGTAATAATCGTACCCTTTACTTTCCTTACTTCATTTCACATATAATGATAGTTTTATGGTAGAATATTGTGTATAGAGTAGATATTGTGTTGGTTTAAAGTTTGATTTTTTTTGGCTTTGATTTCGTCGGATTCCCAAATTATGGATGCTTCTGTTACATTTACAACGCTTCCACAACGTTCTGGGCGTAAAGATTACAGGGTTTATAGCCCAAAATGGGTTCAAAATGGTAGGGAAGGTGAAGGGTTGTTATTTCTTAACAAGGTCGATTTCAGAAATTTTGAAGAGTTATAATTCTTAGATTTTTTCATAAAACAGTAGTAGGGTACTTTGGAAACACTGATCTGAACTTGAAATGTTAAAAATGGAATTTTAGGTCAAGAGGCACCATTGATACACCACTTGAAAATCAGGGACAATAAACACCGCTATAGAGGAGCAAGGTCATTATAGCAGAGAAATTCCTTCTATAGCGCTATAATCGTAGCAGAAGACAACCCACTTTAGCGGGAGGCTGCAGGCAGTAGCCTCCCAGACAGGGTCCAAAATTTTGATTTTTCTCCAAAATGATATTTCCTCGAATCTTTACGAGTTTTAATCTCACCCTTGTTAGACTTGCAGATTTAACAACTCAATGAAAGCCAACTAAGAACACATCCCACCTTACGAAAGGTTCCCCAATAATGCTAGTCGGGAGAGGTTCCGGTACTATTGGAGGACTGGCCTTTGCGATAAGAGGTGTGGCAGAATAGGATGAGGCATTTTATAATAGGCTTCAGGAGTTTGATTGGGGACCATTGGTAGATGCTCCCTCTTTTGAACGTTCAAGTTGGGTGAGAGAGTTCTATGCCATACTCCCTACCATATGTCGGGATGACTCAAACCCGACTATTCGTATCTAAGGAGTGGATGTCCCCGTGGTTGTCCAGACTGTTAATGAGGCACTAGGAGTGCCTCATGTTTAGAATGTTGCATATGAGGTCAAACTCTGGGATTTAAATATGAGGTGGTGTAATGCTCAAATGTACTCTCCAAGATGGAGGTATCGACGATCGTTAGGCAAAACACATTTATATAATCCCGATGGGAGTTGGGGTCAATCCCACATAGAACAATGTAATCGTGATTGAGCTAATAAAGAATAAAAGAAACTTATTGAAGTTCAAAGAACAAAAAAGGGAAAAGATATCGACAGGGGGGTTTATGAACTAAAGCAAAGGATAAAAGACAATTAATTACAAGATAGATTAATCAATGGCTTTCACCTTGTTTACACCAAGCAAGGATAACAAGGGAGAATTGGGAATGGAAATTCAATTCACAATACATTCACCCAATTAAAATGTACGTAGTCTTGGTTAAAGGTATGCCTAACCATCTCTCGACAAATCAAGCATATATCTCGTGTGTTCTCTTGAATCACCACGAGTGAGAAATAACCAACCAATTCAACTTGGGTGAGTTGGATTTCTCTAGCTCTAACCTTAGATGGGGGTTTCCGGTGAATTAAGTTATTCCTAAACTCAATCTAGAGTGAAATTCCAAATCTCCACTATGGAATCTTCCCGAATTAAGGAACTCCTCTCTCAAGCAAGAACGTAATTAGAGTGCTAAGATAATGTTTGCAACCATTAACTATAAATTCAACCATGGAGGATTCAATAGACCCACGTAATTAAGCAAGAGCAAGTACAAGATAAGAATTGAATACCCAAATCTCAATTGAGAAATTACACCAATAAATTAGCAATTAAGAAAAAGAGTTGAAGAATGGAAACTAAAGATTTTACAATAACAAATCTTCACTCCTATGGTGTTAGTTGATGAACTTGCTCTCCAAGCTTGTCAAGAGTTGTGAAATTTTCCAAAAATAGTTACCAAAATGGCTGAGAGGTCTTTTATGTGGATTGGGGTTTCCAAAAATGGACATTTCCAATTCTTCCCTGTAGCTGACATTTTCTTCATTGCCTACGCGGAAGGATTGTCACGTATGCAAAGTGTCTTTGTCTTGTTGACCTTCACATACGTGACCAATGTTGTGCATTTGCAAAGTTTTGCCTCGAGTGAACATCACGTGCGCAGAGGGGCACTGCATTCGCGTAGGTGTATACAGCTGTCAGTCACCTGCTTCTCTGAATAGCCCTATTTTGACTTGTTTTCCTCCGAAGTCTTCCCAAACACTTCTAAGACACAGAGAGCTGCAAAATAGAAGTAATTCGTGTAAATTGCATAATTTTCCCACTTAATATTACCAAAATCATAAGATTAAAAGCTATATAAGTAGGTAGAATACCAACTTATCAAACCCCTAACATTGAACTATTGCTTATTCTCAATCAACTAAAAAATCTAACTCAAGAGGCACACAACACAAGTGCAATGACAATGCCATAAGCAAAGGAAAATCCATTTCAAGCACCAAGCATGACTTCGGTTGGGACTAATGATTAGTCAATCACATGATAACTTACCCTAAGCATTCCTCCAGAGTTTATCAATGTCACCAACTATCCTAATTCGCATGCCCTCACAAGAACGAAAGTCCCTAAAATACATTATATACAAAGACAATCAGAAGGGACAAATACACAAACACTCACACTCACAAGGAATTTCAAGTACCAACAAGTATCAACCATAGGCTTGCCCTTATTTTCGTTCGCCGCTAGCTCAAAAATAATCGGTCGCAGATCTCATAGGGCTTTTCTAAGCTTGTAATGTAGGCTCGAGGAAGGGTCGGATACACATTTGGATTTAATTGACTACATCCTCCTCGAACTCTATACAACTTTTTTCAATTCGAAACCAAAGCCATTTATTTCATTTTCATTTAATACAAGATACCATTTCACTCATTTCAATTGGGGCTCAATTTTATCATTTTATTCACCTTGAAGGATTCATTCCCTTTCTTTCCTTTCCTCTTTTTCATTCTTCTTTGTATTCTTTTTCACATTCTTCCTTCTTTTTGATAATTCATTTTAGGCAAGAAACCAAGATATACTCATTTAACACTCCTCCGAGGTACCTTTAATCAACCCCCAAACTTAGGCTTTTTGCCTCGATTTCACACTTGTATAGTTCAAGGAGGGACGGGTTCAAAAGAGGATTCATGTTCATAATGGTTCAAGGCTTGTACCGAGGTTGCCAAAGAAAAGGTATTAGGCTCAAGAGGGGTGAATAATGATACAATTTGAGTGCAATGGTGGACTTTAAGGCTAAGTAGGCTTCAACAATCACAAAGAAGGCCTAAGATCATGTCTTTAACCAACGCAATTGAGACTAAGATTAAACGACTAACCAGGCAAGTTCTTGGTAAAACAAGCAAGCACAAGAATTATTCAACTACTCCTCACCACACATGGCATGAGAATCATTCAATAAGGGTCAATTTTTACCTCCTAAACAAGAATGAAAAGAGACACATTTTCCAATTTGGAATTATCACCATTAATGTGCTAAAAGTCACAAAAAGATTAAAGGAGTTGTCACAAACATCATTCTTTGCCATGCATTTTTTAGATATTTTTTTTGAAAGATTATTCCTATTACACTTTGCATGTAAGACTAACTTTATTAGTACCTAACAAGTCAATTGCTACCAAAACCTCAAAAGATGATTATTTTCCCTTAAAAATGACGTCACTCAGTCTATCATTGGGCCTATTCATCTATCTAAATTGATATGGATACTCAAGGTTTATCAACATAACTATCCCAATACATAGGCACATGCGATTTGCACATGTCAAAGTGGGTGTTGCACGTGCAACGCACATGCCAGACGGTGGGCAAGTGTCAAGCTCGTGCAGTTCGCACGTCGATATGTGTGATATAATGCTCCCAGCTCAGACAGGTTCTCTTTAGCCTAACGGGTACTCAGACTTCCCCTGGCTCCAAACATCTCAAACACTAACTATAAAAGAAACGAAAAAAGTTAAAAGTAAATAAAACTAAAGAGCTAAACCATCAACTTCTTCCACAACAAATCCAAAATCTGACAAGGGCATAAATCCATAAAACACACCCGACAAGGGCACAATGATATCCAAACAAACAAAACAAACCCGGCAAAGGCACAATAATATCCAATAATAAAACAAACTAAGCTAGATAGAGTGCGGTCCAACATGCCACCCCCAACTAAGATAGGGCAGTGCCTTCACTGTATCAAACCAAAAGATAAGTTTGAGGGGGCTCCCTGAGGTGTCACAATCTAAACTGGAGGAAGAGGGAAACTGAAGTCTCTTCTCATCCTCATCTTCATCATCCTCTGTTGTACCCGATCCATAAAAAGACTTCAATCTTACAACCTCAAGATGAGGAAGAAGGGGAATCATATCAAGATACAAGGAGGGGCATAATTCATACCTGGGTGGTTGCACTTTGTGAAGCAACGGATGGATGAATTGATGGAATTATTATGAGCCAAAGGAGGAAGAACGCCCTTGTTTTGAGAAAGCAAAATGTTTTGGGTCCTTTTCTAATTTTTGAGCATTTTAAAATACCTGGAAACTTCTGTAGCTACTGCGCACGCAAGCGGTCCAATGTGTACATGTTGGCCTGATTATGATTTGTCTTCGGGAAAACGACCGGTCTACCATGTATGCGAAGAAGGCTTGATAAAACTTGATCCATCCTCCTTCCAATATCTTCCAAAAGCTTGATTACTTCAACTTTCGTCCATTCAAACAAACTCAAGGTTGAAAAATGGTTGGAGTAGGATTTGGGTATCTCCAACTTCAAACTTACCTCATTCATAACATCCTCAGTTTTGAATGAACTAGAATCTTTCAAAATGAAATGTTGGACCTTGCCTTGCAACTCTAGTATCATTCGCTTGCTTTCGACATCATGATTCAGGTATGAGGTAGTTGGTTGCCACAACACCGTTGATTAATGAGCATCCCTTTTGTCCTCTTCTTCAATAAGGAATAACTCAAAACTACTACCCATGATCGTGCATGTTTCAACACGAGCATTCACACTGGTGTTCCAATTCCAGTTAGAAATTTCAAGTAACCCTTCTTTTTTACTTCTCATGGCATGCCTTTTCAACAATATCCCAATCATCGGTAGCATTTTTTGCATTGTTCCCCATAGGCCTCTAGTTAGTGAGATCAGTGTAACACCCATTCTAGGCTCACAACCTCACCTAATACAAATTTCTTTTCTTGTTGGGGTTCAAGCACTACCATTACAAATTCACTTTTGGGCGATTCTGTATTTTTAAAATCGTTATCATTGTCCCCAAAGTGAATTTAATTGAGCTTAATGTTCGAGACATGTTTCATTTGCTCAGCTTCAACGATTTTCTTCATTAATTCAATCAAGAGGAGTAGACAAATCTGTCGTGGGTTGCACGGTACGATTGCTCTCCTCTTCTTTGTTAGCTCTCATTTCCACAAAGCCTTGCTTTATGGACTATACACCCTCCTCTAGGATGTCTTACTTAGCCAAGAGAGAATGAAGCATGATGTATACACCTTCCAGGTAGGTGCCTTCTTCACTTGCTAAGTCATGATTCCTATTAAGATCACAAGTCCAACTAGAAATATTGTTAACACAAAAAGGGGGAGGAGGACAATCATCATTAGGGCATTCGTACCAATGTCCATCACGACCACCACACATATAGCAATTGCGCCCATCATAGAAGAGAGAAGGTGAATACCCCTCTCTTCTAGGGCTAATTTTACACCTTTTCCCAAGGTGGGGTTCTCCACAATAAACACAATAGTAAGGAATATGAATTAGGATGTAACCACCAATATTTCTAGCATTCCGAGATGCCATGATATCAATCAACAAAATAAAACAAAAGAAAATAAAAACAAATTTTCACAAAATTGAACTAGAGTAAGTAAACTCAATTTCTAAACTAACTCAATATGCTAAATTTTTCATCGACAACGGTGCCATTTTTGATAATTCTCAAACATACTCACTAAGATGGAGGTATTGGCGATTGTTCAGCAAAACATATTAATATTCCTGACAGTAGTCGAGGTCGATCCCATAGCGAACAATGTAATCGTAATTCAGCTAATAAAGAATAAAAGCAACTTATTGAAGTTCAAAAAACAAAATGGGAAAAGATATTGATAGAGGGGTTTATGAAATAAAGGAAAGGATAAAAGACAATTAATTACAAGATAGATTGATCAATGTATTTCACCTTGCTTACACCAAGCAAGGATAACAAGGGAGAGTTGGGAATGGAATTTCAATTCACAAGACTTGCACCCAATTAACATGTAGGTAGTCTTGGTTAAAGGTATCCCTAACCATCTCTCGAAAAATCAAGCATATATCTCGTGTGTTCTCTCGAATCACCACGAGTGAGAAATAACTAACCAATTCAACTTGGGTGGGTTGGATATCTCTAGCTCCAACGCTTAGATGGGGGTTTCCGGTTAATTGAGCTATTCCTAGCCTCAATCTAGAGTGGAATCCCAAATCCCGACTAGTGAATCTTCCCGAATTAAGGAACTCCTATCTCAAGCAAGAACGCAATTAGAATGCTAAGTCAATGTTTGCAACCATTAACTATAAATTCAAGCATGGATGATTCAATAGACCCTCATAATTAAGCAAGAGCAAATACAAGATAGAATTGAATACACAAATTTAGTGTTATCTATAATACAAAACCCAAATCTCAATTTAGCAATTACACCTATAAATTAGCAATAATGAACAAGAATTGAAGAATGAAAACTAAAGATTTTACAATAAAGAGAATCCAAATCTTCACTCTTATGGTGTTGGTTGATGAACTTGCTCTCCAAGCTTGTCATAAGTTGTGAAATTTTCCAAAATAGCATCCAAAATGGCTGAGAGCTCTTTTATATGGATTGGGGTTTCTAAATATGGACATTTCCAATTCTTCCCTGCAGCTAATATTTCCTTCTTTGCCTACGCGGAAAGATCGTTGCATATGCAAAGTGTTTTTGTCTGGTTGACCTTTGCGTACGTGATCAGTGCAGTGCGTTCGTGGATCTTTTCCTCAAGTGAAAATTGTGTGCATGTAAAGGCACTGCATTCACGTAGGTATATATAGATTACAGTTTCCTACCTCTTCGAATAGCCCCATTTTGACTTGTTTTCCTCCGAAGTCTTGCCGAGCACTTCTAAAACATAGAGACGTGCAAAATAGAAGTAGTCTGTGTCAATTGCACTATTTTCCCACTTAATATTAGACAAAGAATAAGATTACAAGCTAGATAAGTAGGTAGAATACCAACATATCAGGTAGCTGAGGGATACACTGATTGAGGAGGGTTTCATGAACCAGGTCTACTAGCCTAGAATCGAGGGAGTCAGGAGTACTTACTTTATTGCCAATGCTAGGAGGATGCTGAATTTTGTAACCCATAGGATCAATCCATTGGGCAATAATATCGACCTGACCTATCCTCGAGCCTTGGTGGTGGCCTGCGCTATATAATCTTACAGTTGAATCTGGGGGCACAAATTGTGTTAGAGTGGAATGACTTTTACCAAGGTCCCAAGGAGGGCCCCTTCCTTCCTGGTCTAGTGTTTGAGCTATGCAGGCAGTTTGTGGTGCCCGAGGATGATACGGACATTGAAGTAGAGATGGACGCCCCTTCAAACCTCTTTGGGTCAAGGTGATCACTGCCAAGGGAAAGAAGAAAAGAAAGGTGAGTAATGCAGGGAGCAGCCAGAACAAATGGATCGCATGCTAGAACAAATGTGGAAGACTATAAAGGTCATGTTCACCTATGTTGTCCCCGATCAGGAGATTCCCCAGCTCGAGCTAGAGGACTTGTTGGAGTTCCTCATCTTTTGTGATATTGAGGCTGAGGACCCTGCTACCTCGACCCCTAATGGTGATGAGGCATATGGCTAGGACCCCCCTATTATATTATTAATTATGTTCTTATGTTTTGCCCCCATTTGGGGCAATTACTAGACGTTGATACCTTTTACCTTTTCCTTTTTTTTTTCTATTTAGGACATGGATTCTAGCTGAATCGTATTAATCATTTAATGCATGCTAAACTATTTTTACATGCTTCCCTTGCTCCTATAGTAGTTCCCATATGAAACAAATATTTTAAAATACCTCGGCAAAGAATAACAAAATAGGGGGAAATAAAGTAGGGATACCCGCTCTCCCTTCTATAGTGGCTTGCACGCTGCTACGATAATACCGTCGTAGCAGAGAAATTCCTGCTATAGCGAGATCACCATAGCAGATCAGTCTTGCTATGGCAGCCCTGATGGCAGCAGCCTAACAATTGAAATTTTCTGCAAAGGTCACCCATTTCCCATTCCCTGTTATCAATGTTAACCCCTAAAATCGTGTCATGGTCTTAAATATAATCCAAGACCAACCCCAGCAATGCATAATTTAGAATTTAGCACCACGTTATCATAAAATCATTTATGAAACACACCAAAAAACTATTCATAACGCCATATCCCTATTATCATACACGAATAACTCTTTTTCCCCATGGTTCTTAACCAATCCCCACTGTCCTAAAATTGGAGTTTCCCCAACAGTCAAAAATCCTTTTTGCTCCCTTACCATCTTTACCAACAGTAAGTCTCTCCTTGAAATGTAATACAAGATTTTTCAATAAAGCCACATAGCAAGTTATCCCTAAAACTAATCACACTTAACCAAGTCATGACTCTTCCCGGACTAAGGTTTTCACAATAAGGCAAGAAAATCTACACAACATATTTGCAGTCATTTAGGTAATCCAATGTATATAGTTACAAGTCTCTAGCTCCAACACTCAATCAAAACAGGCTCATATACTTTTATTTGCCTCATGGATGACCGTTAGCCGATCATCCATGAACTCATATAGCCTCTAAGGCCAGATACCAATTGGAACCTTCTCGGTCCCAGCTTCCCTTGCTTGTGTCATTTTAGCAAGAGGCGACGGCATTCCAATCACTTCGTTGTGATACCCATGATCATGCATGTTTCAACACGAGCATTCACATAGGTGTTCCAATTCCAGTTAGCAATTTCAAGTAATCCTTCTTTTTTACTTCTCATGGCATGCCTTTTCAACAATATCCTAATCATTGGTAGCATTCTTTCGTGTTGTTCCCCATTGGCCTCTAGTTAGTGAGATTAGTGTAACACCCATTCTAGGCTCACAACCTCACCTAATACAAATTTCTTTTCTTGTTGGGGTTCAAGCACTACCTTTACGAATTAACTTTTAGGCGATTCTGTATTTTTAAATTCTTTATCATTGTCCCCAAAGTGAATTTAATTGAGATTAATGTTCGAGACATGTTTCATTTGCTCGGCTTCAAGGATTTTCTTCATTAATTCAATCAAGAGGAGTAGAAAAATTTGTCGTGGGTTGCACGGCATGATTGCTCTCCTCTTCTTTCTTAGCTCTCATTTCCCCAAAGCCTTGCTTTATGGACTATACACCTTCCTCTAGGATGCCTTACTTAGCCAAGAGAGATTGAAGCATGGTGTACACACCTTCCAGGTAGGTTCCTTCTTCACTTGCTAAGTCATGATTCCTATAAAGATCACAAGTACAACTAGCAACATTGTTAATACAAAAAGGGGGAGGAGGACAATCATCATTAGGGCATTCGCACCAATGTCCATCATGATCACCATACAAATAGCAATTGTGCCCATCATAGAAGAGAGAAGGTGAATACCTCCCTCTTCTAGGGCTAATTTTACACCTTTGCCCCAGGTGGGGTTCTCCACAATAAACACAATAGTCAGGAATATGAATTGGGATGTAACCACCAATATTTCTAGCATTCTGAGATGACATGGTATCAATAAACAAAATAAAACTAAATAAAATAAAAACAAATTTTCAAAAAATTGAACTAGAGTAAGTAAACTCAATTTCTAAACTAACTCAATATGCTAAATTTTTCCTCGACAATGGTGCCATTTTTGGTAATTCTCAAACATACTCACTAAGATGGAGGTATTGGTGATTGTTAAGCAAAACACATTAATATTCTTGACAGGAGTCGGGGTCGATCCCACAGAGAACAATGTAATCGTAACTCAGCTAATAAAGAATAAAAACAACTTATTGAAGTTCAGAAACAAAATGGGAAAAGATATTGATAGAGGGGTTTATGAAATAAAGGAAAGGATAAAAGACAATTAATTACAAGATAGATTGATCAATGTATTTCACCTTGCTTACACCAAGCAAGGATAACAAGGGAGAGTTGGGAATGGAATTTCAATTCACAAGACTTGCACCCAATTAACATGTAGGTAGTCTTGGTTAAAGGTATCCCTAACCATCTCTCGAAAAATCAAGCATATATCTCGTGTGTTCTCTCGAATCACCACGAGTGAGCAATAACAAACCAATTCAACTTTGGTGGGTTGGATATCTCTAGCTCCAACTCTTAGATGGTGGTTTCTGTGAATTGAGCTATTCCTAGCCTCAATCTTGAGTGGAATCCCAAATCCCCACTAGTGAATCTTCCCGAATTAAGGAACTCCTCTCTCAAGCAAGAACGCAATTAGAATTCTAAGTCAATGTTTGTAACCATTAACTATAAATTCAAGCATGGATGATTCAATAGACCCTCAAAATGAAGCAAGAGCAAATACAAGATAAGAATTAAATACCCAAATTTAGTGTTATCTCTAATACAAAATCCAAATCTCAATTTAGCAATTGCACCTATAAATTACCAATTAAGAACAAGAATTAAAGATTGGAAACTAAAGATTTTACAATAAAGAGAATCCAAATCTTCACTCTTATGGTGTTGGTTGATGAACTTGCTCTCCAAGCTTGTCAAAAGTTGTGAAATTTTCCAAAAATAG